>JAMPIV010019640.1:600000-844797 GCA_024509875.1 Oreohelix idahoensis
TTGAGGCCTGGGTAACGAGTGTGATCTGTTTCAGGGGAAGATAACAATCGCGGTCAGTCTTTGGGTTTTCGCCCCTTAGACAAGATAGAGCATAATGTTATGCATTTCTCTACCTGGGGAACTTTCGCACGATTTCTTTTGTCTTACTCTAGATTACGTCTTTCGCCGAACTTCTGTAGAAATATGCAGGCCAGGTCCGGGGGGGGGGGGGGGCGTCCCTTGTGATCTATAAGAGTAGACTGGTTTTAATAGACAAAGACATTCGTGTATTTTCCTGGCCCGTAGATGACCATCATGAGATAAGGCAAACTTTAACACAGTACTAGAATGTGTTTGCCTATGTTCTAGTCATTTTTCGGGGTGAGTTGACATATCTTATAATTATTATATTAGATTCATGTTAGCTTTTATATATATCTGTTAGGGACGTGAATTTATTTCTGAGGACTTCTCCTAGTAATTTATTCAGTGGCCTATTAAGTGGTGCTTAAACTGTTACGGTTTATCATGGGTTAAATGTTAAACTTACAATAACTGATATTAGGCGTAGAATCAGTCCACGAATGCTTACCATTGGGTTAAGAGTCAGGAAAAATTAACTGTCATTTCTGTAAGATAATGTCAGGTGTGGATTGTTCACTTTAAAACTGAATAGTGAGATGCAGGTAATAACTCTGGATTATAGGAGATAGTCACTTATTCCTTTTGATAGATATTTCTAGTGGCAAGGGAGGATCATTTTATGCTTACTTGTGTGGCTAGGCACTAGTCCATAACTTTCACAGAAAGCAGTCACCAGGCATAGATATAATTATATCTTATGATTTAGCCACAACTGTATTATTATAGCTAGAACATTGCATTTTCTATGTATTCATTTGTGGGATATTAATATTTTGTTTCCCCAAAAGGGACATATGATTTATTTGTGTAATGTAAAATGCTGTAATCTGTTTATGTAAATTCATTTAATGTTGTAAGATGAATAAGCATATTCATTTGACTGTAACTACAGGTTAGGTTTCCTGTATGTTGAGATTGGGAGAAGAGGAGTAGATTGTTGCTGTCAGAACAGTTACTGACAGGTACCTGGGTGTGCAAAAGATATTAAGTCTATGCGGGCGCGTGTTGATAATTGATATTTTAAAGGAACAGGAGACATGGTTAAAGACAGCCCTAAACTATCATAGCAATAACTACAATAAATTTAATCCCATAGTGGAGCGAAACTTTCTGTATAAAGTTAGTGTGATTTATTATTTGCTTGAAGTAAAAGGGTGTCTCTTTTGGGTCTCAGTTTCAGGAAGACCGGATCGCTAGAGCAGACTTCAGTCAGGCGAAGAAAGTCATATACTCTTCGATCTAGAGGGTTTCTGTATACATCTAGCAACGAATCGTCAACCCCGTTCCTGAATCAAAACCCTTTTTTTTGTCAACGCCAAGTTAAGCTCACGCAGTGCAACGGAGCCAACGCAAAATCTGGAATCGCCAAATGCAGTAGTAGCTCTCTACTCGCCTATTGGATTACCAGCCAGAGCATCGCGGCTTCCAGAATATCAAACCCGCCCAGCATGCCTATAGCAGAATTCCATATCACCCGCCTTTTTTGTGCCTAAACGGGGCACTCAGCAAACCACAGCCAAACCAGTTTAAACAGGATTTACAGCCAAGCGGAGCCTTGCGCCGGATAAGCGCGCCTGGGTCTCTTTGTCCTCAAGTGACTTCTTCTGGTGTATTTTCAGATAAACAGCGTCCCCCAGCCCACCTCGCGCCAGTAGGGGGGAGTCACCAATGATAGTACCAACAAGGACAGTTTTGTAGGCATAGTCCCTCACGAAGGATCTACAAGTAACACACTGTCTGGACTATTTCATCTGGTCCCCGAAAACGGACGGACTGCCACGCAGTTTATTCATTTTGGTAAACAGAAGGTAAATAGAGTCTTCCAGCCCACCTCGCGCCAGTAGGGAGGAATCACCAATGATAGCGCCTATACAGTGATTTTATTCAGGTTAATTCCATCACCGATGGAGGATATATACGAAAAAACCACTTACTGGAGCTATTTCATATGGTTCCGAAAACGGACGGGCTGACACTCAGTTATTTCATCTCTCTGTGTTCTACAGGTTTTATGAATGGTGATCTGTGTATGTGGTTGTTGGTGTATTTTTCATATTTTGATCATTGATGATTATTGATGTAATTTTATGTTGTTGTGATGATATGCATTATTTTCATGCTTTTCTTCTTTAATAAAGTTTACACCTTTATTAATACGCTGTTCATGACCTTTCCATCCATATTTGTATTTTTAGCTCTTTACTAGAATCTCTATGTTTGATAAGAGAAAAGAGTGAGAGCAGGAGATGCTTAGACAGTAAAAGTGAGTTGAGGCCTGGAGAGAGAGATCCTTTGAATAAATCTTCTTCCAGGTTGTCTCAAGTCCATCTCCTATTTACACCTTATCTAAAGTGTAATCTATAACTCTGTCAGTCCACTATCCCTTGTCGATTTCACTACAGTTGTCCAACTCGACAAATACTCTACACTCTAACTCAACCACGACAGACACAGAGATATTGGACGTAATTATGCTTCTGGAAGTGAAAAACGTAAAGCGAAGTAAGAAAAAGAAAGAAGAGATCAACTTGTGATATCAAAAACACGTAAGCTGACCGAATATTTTGATGTTCATGGTGGTGGTACTCTAACCGCTAAAGCTGGAAGTACAGGAACTAGTACTAGTGCAGGCTGTGCAGCAGAAAACATACAGCAAAACCCAGTATACACTGAGTCTGAATGTGAAAGAATAAGTGAAACGAAGAAGTACTCTAATGATATTGGTGACTGGCCGAACAATATAGATGACTGTGAGCGTGATTATTGGATATCCAAGGGAAGTGAAAAATGTCAACATGTTGATAGTGCCTTTTTTCATCCGTGCGATTGTATGACACTGAAAAGAAAACTCGATACTGTCAGAAGTCTTATTTTACACATATTCATAAACTTAAGATAAGCAACATGCAAGAAAATGGTTATGCTTTTCAGAAAGTAAAGGGCGCCTATTCTGTTTTCCATGCAAGCTTATGAGTTCAGAATGTTCATCAAAGTTTACTGTGGAAGGGTTTAATGACTGGAAAAATGCAAGCAATCTATTGCGTCGACATGAAGAAAGCTCCTCACATAGACAAGCTTTAATTTCACTGTTGATGCGTAATAACAAAGGTGAACGTGTCGATTCCCAGCTTGTGAAACAAATGGACATTCAAGAAAAGTATTGGCACAAACTTCTAGAGTGAATAATTGAAGTTGTGAAGTTTTTAGCAGAACGAGGCCTTTCATTTCGTGGCAGTGATGAAATTGTTGGGTCCCCTTATAACTGGAATTACTGGCCAAGTTTGACTCTTTTCTGGCAGAGCATATAAGTACTCATGCAAACAAAGGATTTGGACATACATCATATCTATCTAAAACAACGTGTGAGGAATTCATCAATCTGATTGGATCCAGCATACTGGATCACATTATCTGTGAAGTGAAGAAATACAAGTATTATTCCGTTTCATTGGATTCTACTCCAGATATATCTAATATGGACCAGCTGACTTTGACTCTGTGCTATGTTTTGCCATCTGGACCAGTTGAAAGATTTGTAACATTTTTGGATATGGAAGGTCATAGTGCTGAACAGCTTACTAAAAGTCTACTTAAGGGGAGGTTTAACCCCCAAAAATGAAGAATTTCATTGAAAATATCAAATTTTAGATACATATTGCACCGGAAAGTACATTCATTTGCCAACATTTCTGTATGTTTATTTTCACTAAAACCTTTGTGGATGATTTTATATAAATTTTTAAAGTATGTCAGGTAAGTGTATTTTTACCTAATTATATATGTAAAATATACAAATTGGTATATTTGTGATGCTATATTGCTTCTATTGCATGGATTTTAATTTTCGGTACCGTATTCATTTCCCTGAAGCAAACAGAATTCAAGTTTTTCAAACATAGTTTCATGTGTAAAAATAATTTTGACTGGCTAATTTTTATTAACCATGGGGTCCTTTGATGGGTCATCGAAATAATAACGTGGCTGGAGGTATTCCAGTAGAGTGGTAGGGTACCTACTTATACGCAAATAAAGCTGCAGGTAAGAACGAATCACAGGATTCTAGTTCCTCCTGTGCGAGCTTACGTAAAATTGTAAGTAGAGTCCCGTTATATCTTTCCACTTGTCCAATCGATTGTGGATGATAAAATGTGCGGACGAGAATATTTTGAAAAATCCTAAAAACTTCCATCAGTTTCCCTCTGAACTGTGAACCATTGTCAGTTAATATCTGATAAGGGTATCCTAATCTTGAATATATTGAGAGCAAAGCCTCTCCTACATGTACTGAGTCTGCTGAGGGTAGAGCAATCGCTTCCCCCCGCATAGTATATGTCTACCAGAGAAAGGATGTATTTTTTCGGAAACTGACGAAAAGCGCATACAGTCTGCTGAAATGAAGAATTTAATGAAAAGTAAGCTGCAAAGTATGATACAGAACATGGAATCAATAAAGGAAAATACCAGAGATGATTCGTACATAACAGAGGGATACCAAGGTGAGTAAATTATGTGTAAAAGTGTAATTCCTCCCTTTTTTCTTAATTTTCTCGAAACTTCATTTTTCACACAAATGTGGGCACGTTGCCCATGATTTTTCAAAAACTATTAGTGATACAGCAGTAAATTTTGGGCCACACGCTGTACACATAGTGCTCATTAAAATAAACTAAAATAAAGAATATATGTTAACAAACTACAAAACTGTTAAGAAATAGCTAAGATACCCCCCTTAAAAATTTCAACTATTTTTCTATTGGTATGTTATAATCCAAAAAAACTCAGATATCAAACCAATCAAAATTATTTTAGTATACAATCATTATCATATATTAACAAATGAAACACCCAAATTTCATAACTCAAGTTGTACTCACATTTGAGATATCTTGGGCAGCAAAATAACCAAAAAAGCTAAAATTTGCCTTTTTTTCACTGTTTTTCCGCCATAGATTGCAAGTTTTTAGTATATACCTCAATGTTTTGTATTTTTTTCAGTCATTTTACTTGTATAAATGACCAGATATAGATATTAACTTATAATTCTGTGTTTTTCATTTTGGGGGTTTAACCTCCCCTTAATTTTTTAAAGGCAAATGACATTGATATTAAAGACTGCCGTGGTCAAAGTTATGACAACGCCAGCAACATGAGTGGCAAGTTTATAGGATTACAAGCACAAATTAATTGATAATGATAATTACTATGCAAATTAAAAATGTATGTGTTCAAATATATTTCTGTTGTTTTATTGTTTTTTTTTAAATATAGGGCCCCTTTCTTAACATATGCTACAGGCCCCGCACTAGCTTAATCCGGCCCTGATATATATATATATATATATATATATATATATATATATATATATATATCTATATATATATCTATATATATATACATATATATCTATATATATATATATATATATATATATATATATATATATATATATATATATAATTGCAATCAGAAATTGAACAATCTCCACAGAATGCTATGACACACTTTCACAATTGCTAGAATCACGAGCTAGATTTCCAAAATATCCTGAGCGAACTGATAAACTGACTTTGGTAGGACTGAGTATATATACGGAAAAGCTGTTATTTCACTGACTGGTGCGAGAAATCGCGCCTTCGGCCATATCAGGGGAATCAACTCGTTCGACTCTCGATATAAGATTTTCTGCTCCCTGGCGCCGATCAACAACATAGAATCAACTAAGCGAACTTTGATCTCGTCTCTTCTGCTATAGATCAGATAATTATCTCCCCTGGGACCGATAACACCCGAATGTGGTCGGTAAATCTTATTATCTTCCCTGAAATGCTGGACATCAAACCGTTTGCGGCCAAACTCCTGCTCGCGTGATAATTTATGATAGACGAATTATGCTTTCGCTGGCTGTTATCTTAGCCTGTACGAACGTAGGTAAACGCTTGTCAGCCTGTAAACAGAAGAAATAGGCGTGGCTTCAAAGTGAGTCTACAGTCAGTGAATTTCGTCAGCGAATTGCATGTTTTTGCGCCACAAAGATTATAACCTTAAGAAGGATAATCAAGGTGGACGGGACACTGCTGAACAATTTACATATATATGTGACAAATGGACAACATGGACGTTGAATAGACAACAGGAACGTTGAACAGACAACAGGTATCTTAAATAGACAGTAGGAATGTTGAAAAGACAACAGGAATGTTGAATAGACAACACGAATGTTGAATAAACAACAGGAATGTTGAGCAGACAACTACTACTTACGTTTTATGCATAATATTAGTTTTGTGTGGCGTTTATAATATTGCATTGTCCCATGTCGCTAAAGAGGATCTCTGGGAAAACAAAGAAAGAATAGACATACTGCTACTACCACCTTTAGCATGTCGTAAGAGGCTATTAATATGAGACGTTGAATGCGGTTGATAACCTCATCGTGTAAGATAAACTGCATACACGTATCACTGCAAGAAAACATTAACGCTTTAGTGCTTGCTTCATGTAAGGGTAAAGGTAGTCCCTTAGCATTTACTACCATAGGGGAGTGAAGTGTTAGAGACTTCTCTATACTAGGTCCAGCATTGATAGGTGGTGGTGACCAGTTCCCTGCCCAGCTGCCTTTTCCTTCCTTAAGGGGCAAAGTCCGGTACCCATTTACAGTTGGGTAGACTGAAGCGTGTCGATACCGTGAATCGAATCTGTTTAGTATAACCGTGTGTCTTTTAAGCATTTAGTTGACTTCTATAGACATAAATATCTAATTCTTCTCTATCATTAGGACAGTTGAATTATACTACGTCTGTTGTTCCTTTAGTAAGAGCTACTTTTTCATTTATATCTAACGGTATTTACGGTAAAACTAGCATAGACGTAAAAGAGGAAGGGTCAGGCGTGTATACAAGAAGCGATGTCGCGACAATCAGCAGTCATACCTTTAGGCATTTGCTAAGGGAGACTGGGCACCTATGGGTTTGCCTGGAGTGCAGCGAAGTCGATTGTGAATAATAATAACAAAAACCTAACGAATATTTAGGTTTTTAATAAAAAGTGCCATATTTTGTGACGCATGTTCAGCAATAAATACAAAATTGGGAGGTCACGCGAAGATCTAGCAAAATATTTCGAAAGCGCCGAAAATGTTCTGAAAATAATCTCATTTCCTTCGAGCCAGAAGCGGCACCAGAAAATTATTCCACTTAAACTTTATCCAATAATTAGTCCATCAGCTGGCAGGTCTCTGACTGTGTCTAAACTGTTTTTTTTTTTTTTTTTTTTTTGTGGAAGCCGACGTCGCTTACGTTTGTAACGACCTTTTAGATTAAAAAAAATATATTATAATACAATGAAGTCGAAGAAATGATTCGTAAGCTAATATTGAAAGGCAACACTACACCATACTTGCATACTGATTTATGCATGCATAGAAAGTTGTCTGGGGACGGCAGCACACGGATTTCTACTTTCGGATTGGCTATAAATGACATTTTAGTTCTCAAGGAGAAGGGAGACAAATTGCCCAGAAATTCAAACGTTAGCGACTCATTACTGAAGAAAAAAATCTCCAAAATTACGATAAATATTGCTGGGAAGGGGGAAGGGGAGGGGGGGGGACGTTAGGGGGGGGGGGGCGGGGGAGGTGGGGAAATAAACGCTGTTCGATAGAACGAGACTAGCAGCAACTTAAAAAAAAAAATTTTTAAGTAGTCGGTTACACTGGAGACAAACTTGTTGTCCCTTAATATGCAGCTTCGGTTATGCACTATTCACTGGCTATTAATAAGCATCCTTTGTTATACACTTTACACTAGAGAAACAATTTTATTTCCATTAATAATGTTACTTTTGTTACACACTTTACAATGGAGATACAATTTTATGTCCGTTAATAATGCTACTTTTCTTACACACTTTAGACTAACAACTTTATGGCCATTAATAATGCTACTTTTGTTACACACTTTACAATGGAGAGACAATTTTATGTCCGTTAATAATGGTATTTTTTTTACACACTTTACAATGGAGATACAATTTTATGTCCGTTAATAATGCTATTTTTGTTACACACTTTACAATGGAGATACAATTTTATGTCCGTTAATAATGCTACTTTTGTTACACACGTTACACTAGAGATACAATTTTATGGCCATTAATAATGCTACTTTTGTTACACACTTTACACTAGAGATATAATTGTATGGCAATTAATAATGTTACTTTTGTTACATACTTTACACTGGAGATACAATTTTATGTCCGTTAATAATGTTACTTTTGTTACATACTTTACACTGGATATACAATTTCATGCCCATTAATGATTCAAATTACTAGAAATCTAAAATATAGATGAACAACATTATTGAGAATAGCATCGAGAAGTGCTCCTCCGATTTTGAATATAATTAGCCGGATGCGATACCAAACCGTCATCCAGATACTGTTTACAGAACAATGATATACATGTAAGATGGAAGCGTAAAAAAAATGTAACGGGAATGAGAGAAACGAGATAAAATGGCGCAGACACAACATAATCAGATAAAAATAAAATAACATACTGTAGAGATGACAAATATAAAAGAAGAGTAAAACTAATCATTGACAAAGAACACTAAAAAGCAATAAGAGGTTTTTGAAAATAGACACAATTCTACTAGTCAAAATGAGCTCAAGACCGGAATGTGTAGACAAGTTTAATTGCATGCTCTAACACCTGACTGTCCAGAAATGTAACATTTAATGCTGATAGAAAGATAATTGTGCCCTCTGTAGTTCTGGGGGTCTCTGGGGAGACAAAGAAAGAATAGGAATACAGCTCTCTCAGACATGTCCTAAAATGCGAGTAATGTGAGGTTTGGTATGTGTAGCGAAAGGTTTTTCCAGTATGATAATAGTGGTAGAGCAGAAGTAGAATCTCTCTCCAGAAAGTATGAAGTTCCAGTGCCTGAGAAGTACACTGGTATCACAAGTGAGTTACAGCTGTGAATACTTTGAGCTGGACAATAAACTTAGGCTTCAGAAGTATACGTTGCCACTTTCGCTATAGTAACCCTATGTGATAATATAATTAAATTAGAAAAAGTAACTCAAAATTTAACAGTTAAAAATTTACCAAGTCAAATGAGTACAATTTCCATATTTATTATGTACATCTATATATTCTTGTAATGAGAAATGGGTATTGGAAGAGGGTAAAATGTATGATTATTTATAGTTACAAATTAAATAATAGAAAAAGTCTTGGATTTATCTTCCACTGAAATTACACAAAAGTTTGTCACAGTATCTCTTTGATATCTCTGGCTATCTAGTTCTCATCATAGACAGTCGTTTTAGAAACTGCTCACAATGATTGTTGGATGGATACACATAAAGGAATGATCATAAAAATTGATCATAAAAACCTGGAACAAAAGGTAATAGGTGGCCATGGTGTTCCAACAATCTCACCACCAACTGCTGTTCATGATGCGACCATGTCTTCAGTGTTTGTATATAAATGAATGAATCATGGTAGTATGTTACAGAGATAGCATGATAAGATAATGTATACTGTGCAGAATTAACAAAATACGTGAATAAATCACATGTTATGATACATGGGTACGATATAACCTTTGCCTTCGACTTATGGATGTCAAGTCACTTATGTACTTGCTGGTATGTCGTAAGCTTCCAGGTAAGAACTAGCCATGCTATATTTGGCTAACCAATTAATGGTTATGCTTCCTGACAATGCCGGTGAAGGTTATCTCTGGTTAGCGTCATTCTCTTTGTTTATTATATCTGATACAATCAATCGGAAATAAAATCTGAAATAAAATGATATTAGTAATACATATATCTTTAATAAACTTACATACCCTCTTAGGATTTATAAGCTCACGGTGAGACTATATTGGCTGAATTTAATCTGCCTTGCATGCAACGTGAAAAAAGAACTTTTCTTGCAGATGCTGTCTTCCAGTTTCTCACTCTGGCTTCTGGATTTGGTGTGTGTGATTTTCAACGCGCCGCTCTGTCCTTATATTTCAGTCTCTCGCCCGTACGAGAAAGCACCTCCTAAAGTCCCAAAAGATTTTCGTTTAATCTCTCGGTTTGAGGCGATTTGAGGCAATCTGTGCTTTTCCTGTACTTGTTTTCTCTTCTGTTCACTACACACTTATATCCTTCCTTCCTAGGTATCCTTTTATTTTCCCCATATGAGGCTTTCATTCTATCCTAGTTTTATTGCCATCCGGTTAGGCATGTATGCATAATAAATTTTTAAAGATTATTAGCTAACTTTTAGCAGATGTGATGAAGGTGAAAAATATTAATTATCTTTAAAACTATTTATATTTGAATAATATCCTTTTGGATATAATTTCTAGTCTATCTCCTTTGTTGAGTTATGTTTATTTAATTGTATTCCAACCAGGCGTTCTCTTGTAGTTTTAAATTTAATGTCCAGTAAATGCAAACTTTTAAAGTCGGCCATTCATTCCTATATTCGCTATTTCCTACTTTCAGCAATACCGTCTGGCTTTAACCGTAATTCACATTTCCGCCGTCTTCAAACTTCAAAGCAAGATCCGCCGAGTGTTATTACTGCGCTGTGTGTGTGTGTGTGTATGTGTGTCGCGCTACAAAACAAAGCAAGAGGTACCAAATCTCGTTACAGTATGGGACAGGCAACCTCATCTTGTAAAACGAATTGCTACATAAACAACTTCTGCAAGAACATTTGCTGCGCTCTATTCTTCCTCAAGGTGGTCATCTGCAGTTGGTGGTTCCATGCTCCAAAAGGAACGAAAAAGATGATGATAAAAAGTGATTCTGGTCTACACCAAACCCCACGATATATTGTGTTCTATAAACCCTGGAGATTCTAATGCTAAAGTACAAAGGGAGAAAGGAGAAGATAACGGACAGACATAAACTACATATAGACTTTAAAAAAGGATTATTAGAAATCAGCAAAACACCGTGAAGAAAATATCCTTATTGTGAAAGCAGCTCTTTAAATACAAGATTTTAAAAAATAGTATTAAAACGTCTGGAAAAAACAACAACGTAAAGATGAACATATGTAAAAGTAGGCTAGGAGCAGGGATGTACAACATGTTCGCCAGTCGCCACATGTGGCGAATCGGCAACAAAAGTGTGGCGGAATAGGATTATTAGTTATGGCATGATACTGAACAAAACATTTTATGAAAATAATTCTTGAAAAACGTTTTACGCTGAAAATATGTATGCTTATATTTCAAGTCTGTACTGAAAACTCGGAGGGATTATTCCATTACCAATCTATTCATCGTTTGAACTGGTTGAAGATTTTGATTAAGAAATCTCAATTGCACTTTTCTTATGTCATTCAGTTCAACTTGGCGTTTGATTTCTTCAAAGATCAATTTTATTACACCATTGAAAATTCAACACAAGAACGTATCACTACCCTGTGCCTGGAAAAACATTGCATGCCTATTTTGCAAACCCTGCTGATGCACTGTTTATCTGAAGTTTATCTCTAGGGTTGCTCGTTACTGAGTTCTGGGAATATCTTCTCAAAGCTGAGAAAATTTCTACTTTGAAACTATCGTTTCAAAAGTATATTCTATGTTTGGCTCGAATTGCCTTCGTGAGTCAACTTGCTCCTCATTTTGATGAAGTAAAAATACAGATCACCCGTGTGTTACCGTGGCCCGAAAGGGGAGCAAAGAATAGTAACTCTGTTCCTTGCCAAGCATGTCGTAGAAAGCGACTAAGGAGGGTTGGGCATGGGGCCGGTTACCCCATCCCGTAAAAAATTTAAACCACAAAAAACTTCAACAAAAATGGACAAGTCAATTAAAGAAAATAAAACACAGCCATCCAAGACAGGGGAAGGTCCTCTCGCAGGGAGGCGTATGATGCAACACAGAGAAAGCTGAAAGGAGTCTGTGTTGCTGACTAACCTTCTTTCATCTAGGAGAACTTCCAGATTTGGCACCTGGAATGTTCGGACATTAAACGAACAAGGGAAAGTGGCACAAGTAGCAGCAGAGATGAGGGAATATAAAATCGAGGTTCTGGGACTGTGTGAAACAAAGTGGAAGGGGGTAGACAGGAAGAAACTTATCACAAGTGATATGGTGCTGTCCTCAGGACATGAAGACGAAAGTTCACACCACAGTGAAGGGGTAGCTCTTATGTTATCTAAAGAAGCACAGAAAGCACTCATTGAATGGGAAGCTGTTGGATCCAGAATAATAACAGCTTCTTTTAAAACAGTTAAAAAGAAAATAAATGTAAATGTCATCCAATGTTATGCACCAACTATTGACAAAGAAGAGTCGGTGAAAGAAGCATTTTATACTAGACTACATGAAATTATGGAAAAAGTAAAAAGAAGAGACATCACAATTTTGATGGGTGACATGAATGCAAAGATAGGTACAGTCAACACCGGCTTTGAAGAAGTCATGGGAAAACAGGGGCTAGGAATAATGAATGAAAATGGGGAACTTTTCTCAAACTTCTGTGCTTCAAATCAACTGGCTATAGGAGGAAGCATGTTTCCACATAAGAGAATACACAAGGCAACATGGATATCACCAGACCATAGAACAGAAAATCAGATTGATTATATGTGCATAAACAAGAAGTTTAGATCATCATTGCAGGATGTAAAGGTATATAGAGGAGCAGATGTGGCATCAGATCACCACCTTCTGATAGCCAAAGTAAAAATGAAACAAGAGATATGCAACAATGCAAAATTATAGACAACAATTTAATGTAGGACGTCTAAGAAATGTGACAGTACGGACTGTTACGTCGGATTAACACTAAGGTGCTGCCACTTAATTATAGTTAGGGTAAGAATACTTAGCAAGATTAAACACTAAGTATTTGAGCGTGTCTAGTTAGTGTAATAACACTAGTCACAAATCCTATGAGTGATTTAATTAAAGTGTTCAGGAATGACGTCATCCAACTTGGGGTAGAATTGCTTAGAGCTAGGACGGAAGTGATGGTTTGAGAGAAGGGGGGTTAAGTGAGTTGGTTTTAGGCACGAGACGTGCGAGGCAGTGATTTTGGGGTTTTGACCATCTTGTAAGTTCGATGGCTGTGTGTTATTTCTTGGGATGACTGGTTTGTATACCACAGAAGCACATGTATTTATGAACTATTATGAAGTTCTCAGAGGTTACAGACACTTAATAAAGGTGTTCATTCATATTTAATCCAGCTTGAACTTATTTCCTGAACGTCAGTAGGAAGTGTCGTTTGTTTACATCAGGTAATAGAGAAAAGAATGTTACCATATTTTCGACGATCATGCAGCCTAAAACATAAACACAGTTACGAGTCTCCAAAAGAATCACCTGGGTTATGTTCCTATTCTGTAATCACCATCTCTGGCAGTCGCCAGTAAAACAACAGATGAGCATTGATAAAAGATTCCACCCCATTCTCACCCTGTCACACTAGACTTGATTTGTCACCGTGACCAAGCCCGGTCACATCTAACTTGATTTGGTGCCGTTCCCGTCCACTCCCCCGGCCACATAACTCAAGAAACAAGAGACAAATTTGCGGTCACAATATCCAACAAATTCCAAGAGCTCCAACAGCTGGAAGATGCAGAGAATACAGAAGACTATTGGCAGCAAATCAAAACGGTATGGAATGAGACATGTGAAGAAATACTGGGGAAAAGGGAACGACAACAAAAAGCATGGATAACAACAGAAACCATCAATAAGATAAAAGACAGGAAAAACAAGAAAGCAGATTTAAACACAAGCAAAACCAGAAGTTCCAAAGCCAAGGCTCAAGAAGTGTACACAGAAGCAAACAAAGAAGTAAAAAGAAGTGTGATAGGGTGGGCGAAATGATGATGATGATTATATTGTGATATGTGATCACTCTCTTTTCACACTCGCACCGACCCGAACAACAATAAAACTCTTGATTCTGAGGCAGGGGCTGTATTTATTTTTACAACCCATTCAGTTACTAAGAGCACACTGAAACAAACAATAAACAAATAAACCAGCAAACAAAACACACAACAGTGCTCGACTGCTAATCTGAAGAAGCAAACAAAGCAACGAATAGTTAAAATCATAGTTGAATAACGATACTCTCACCTGCCAAACAGTCCTTCCACGCCACCTGACACCCTCAACTATCACACACGCTCATGCGTGTCGTCAATGCGACTAGTAAGGTGTTGTGCATGAGGCTGGCAATCTCACCGTGTAACATCGGTTGCTACCAAAACCACTACTGCAAGAGCACACACTCAGCTATCACACACACACACTCATGCATGTCGTCCAATGAGACTAGTATGGTGTTGTGCGTGAGGCTGGCAATCTCACAATGTAACACAGATTGCTACCGAAACCACTACTGCAAGGGCACACTCAACTATCACACACGCATACTCATGCCATTCGTCAATGAGACTAGTATGGTGTTGTGCATGAGGCTGGCGATCTCAGCATGTAACACAGGTTGCTACCAAAACCACTACTGCAAGAGCACACACTTAGCTATCACACACACACACACACACACACACTCATGCATGTGTCCAATGAGACTAGTATGGTGTTGTGCATGAGTCTGGCAATCTCACCATGTAACACAGATTGCTACCGAAACCACTACTGCACGAGCATATGAATACTTCATGCGGAGGCAAACCACACTGGTGGCCCCATGCTCCCTCAGGAGCGGAGAAGAGAAATATATATCTCCAAGTAAGCCCACGTGCTCTCACAAACCATTCTACACATAACCATAATTAAATAATAATAAAATGGACATAAAATAATATTCAACTATCTGTACAACAAATACTCTCAATAATGAGAATAAACCACCACCCCGCAACTGCTCCATCTCAATACTTGTTCCTGCACTCTGAACATGTCGTAAGTGACGACTGGTGCGCCTGGCCACAAGCGTGTCGTATATGACCCCTGATGAGATTGGGAACTCATCACATGAAACACATTGTTACAGAAACAACCCTCGTAGTAGCATAGAAATGCTTCTTGTGGGCCTGTAATGGACACCAGCTGCATTGGTGTTTCCATGCTCCGCCGGGAGTAACCAGAGAAACACTAAACCTCAACAAAGGTGTGGCCTCGCGCTCTCCCGAAATCTAAATACATATCCTCACCTCACTCAAAGTAACCCACTAAAGATATACAGTAGAAATATCAATAATCGTGAAATACACTTAATTACAATATCAAAGAATAAGATAAAATTATTCTTAACTTTAACAACTAGAACTTAAGTCATCACCACGTGGCCTCCCGGCTGCCATCTTGATATTTTTGCTATTAGGTTGATATTATCTAAATTCACGTGAAATAGCTTCATACCATATTTGCCTTTCTGATAAATGAAATAATCGCTCTTAAACTTTCACATCTATCTATCTATTTAACTCACTAAACATTAAAACAGACTCGTGCTGAATATAATTTCAGAATTACAGAACACGAATGCTAAATTAAATTGACTCACGTGCTCAAGGCATCTAGCCTACACTCTGGTGTCTAACTTCGTTTCTCTCTCGTCTGGGCGGCTTTTGCAAAATAGGCCCGTTCGCCGCTTGCTATCTCTTTTATAAGCCCTAGGCTAATCACTCAACTTACTGCGCGCTTTGCGTATTAATTTGCGCCATGTAAATAACACTCGCGATATTTGCTCTATTATCCACTAAACCACACAAGTATGGCCCATAACTATCAATTATAACACACAACTCTACACCACAACTATTTTTAGGCTTTATTATGGCCTAAGTAATATATTTTCTTGAAGACTTTTCACATCTCAGCAATGCCTGCTCGCGCCGTCACGTGGGCTGACAGTCACGTTGGTTGCGCGCACATCGAAAATATCTGGGCGATAAATATGCCTTTACGTGAAGGGGGAAGCCGGGGCATCTTTACGTGAAGGGGGAAGCCAGGTGTCTTTCCGGCACCACGTGAAGGGGGAAGCCGGGTGTCTTTCCGGCCCCATCACAAAAGTATCAAAAGAGACAAGAGGAAGTATATTGAGGAGTTGGCAAGAGAGGCAGAAGATGCTGCAGCCAAAGGGAATATGAGAGAACTGTATAACAGCACAAAGAAGCTAACGGGGAAATACAAGCAAACAAGTTGCTTCATAAAAGACAAGAATGGAAAACTGCTCAGCAATATACAAGAGCAAATGAAGAGGTGGACAGAATATTTTGAGGACCTTCTCAATAGACCAGCTCCACATAACCCCCCGGACATCCAGCCAGCAGAAAAAGAGCTACAAATTAACGGTGAAAGACCAACGAAGGAAGAAGTAAAGAAAGCCATAAAGCTTCTAAGAGATGGAAAAGCGTCTGGACCTGATGGCATTCCAGCAGAGGCCATCAAAGCAGATATCGACACGGCTACAGAGATGTTATATAAATTACTTGGTAAAGTCTGGGAAAAGGAAGAGATACCAGCAGAATGGAAGGAAGGATATCTGGTTAAGTTGCCTAAGAAGGGAAATTTACAAGAGTGCACAAATTATAGAGGAATAATGTTACTTTCAGTGCCAGGAAAAGTATTAAACAGGATTATCCTTGAAAGATTAAAAGAGTCCATATACTGTACAAGAAACTGAGAGATGAACAAGCAGGTTTTCGACAAAACAGATCCTGTACAGACCAGATAGCCACTTTGAGACTAATAGTTGAACAAAGTCTGGAATGGAATTCACCACTATACATTGGATTTGTGGACTACGAAAAGGCATTTGACAGTGTAGACAGAGAATCACTTTGGAAATTGATGAGGCATTATGGAGTTCCCCTGAAGATCATTAATTTAATAAAGAAAACATATGAAGACATGGCATGCAGAGTTCTTCACGAAGGACACCTTACAGAACCGTTTGGGATAAGATCAGAAGTTCGACAGGGATGCCTCTTGTCTCCATTTCTTTTTTTTACTAGCAATAGACTGCGTTACGAGAACATCGACAACACACAACAGAAATGGAATCCAGTGGACTCTGACTAAGCAGTTGGATGATCTGGATTTTGCAGATGACTTAGCTCTTCTGTCCCATAACCGTAATCAGATGCAGGACAAATTGAAAACACTCGATGAGAGGTCACAGCAATATGGTCTGAAAATACACAGGGAAAAGACAAAGATAATGAGAATAAATGCAGGTAATGATAACAGGGTTGAACTTGAAGAAGCACCAATACAAGATGTAGAATCGTACACATATCTTGGCAGCAATATAGACAAAGTTGGAGGGACAGACAGTGATATCAAAATAAGAATACAAAAAGCAAGAGGAGCTTTCATTGCATTGGGAAATATATGGAGACTAAGATAAATCGGATCCAACACGAAAATAAGAATCTTCAACTCAAATGTGAAGTCAGTCCTATTGTATGGCTCTGAGACATGGAGAACAACAAAGACAACTACCAAAAAGCTACAGACTTTCATAAATGGGTGCTTGCATAGAATAGAGGGATTAAAATGGTATGACAAGGTTACCAACGTGGAACTGATGACAAGAACTAGACAAGTGCCAGTGGAACAAGAGATGAGAAGAAGACGACGGCGATGGATAGGACACACACTGAGGAAACCTGTTGATAGCATTACAAGGCAGTCCTTGTTCTGGAATCCCCAGGGCAAGAGAAGCAGAGGTAGACCAAGAAGCACATGGAGAAGAGAGCTGGAAACAGAGGTGAAAATGATAAGGAGAACGTGGAAAGAACTTGAGATGATGGCGCGTGACAAGAGGACTTGGCAAGTGTTTGTTGAAGGCCTATGCTCCTTTGGGAGTGGAGGGTTATGAATGAAAAATACAGATCTTGAATAATGGACTTGATTTTTGACTGGGTTCAGATATTCAGCTAAATTATGACTAGTTGGTCAGACAGACAGATTGCAAGGTTTCACATTGATTTTCTTTCTCGTTCAGCTTATTGATTTATGATTGACTCTATAACTAAGAATAATACTGGAATAAAATGACCAAAAATAATTTAGGATTTCCCCTTTAATCAGCGTAGTCTGAAACCTTTCTTATTTGATGTAGTGAAGTAATAATGAAATACGTCACATCTGTGGTTTGACTCAAAATCTTATTGCCTACTCCTGGCTTTGAGGTATGAACACACATTTCGTAAGAAGTCCGCCTTAACCATTCATTTAAAGTCATATAGCGTGACAGTCTACTTTAAAGAAGTGTGTTTCTCACTTGGAATCAGTGTTGCCACCCTGACTTTTGAAAAAAAAAAAAAAACACACACACTTAGATGGTACCTTAAAAAACATCTAGATACACCTAGATTTTGAATTTGGGGCTACTTTTGGGCAACATGGACTATTTTATGCGTAATTTTTGTGCTGCTTTTGACTAGTTTTGGCCTACTTCGAGGGAAAAACCGAAAACCTAAAGTTAATGTGGGTGGCGTTCTTCAACTAATGAAAGAAAATGAAACCTAGACGGGGCAAAAAAAAAAAAAAAAAAAAAAAACACAAACCTGGAACTAAGTGAATCCACCTAAGAGTGGCAACGCTGCTTGGAATGTCAGATTTATCACGCATGCTCAGTCAATGAACTGTAAAATGTACGGAGCTGCAATACTTTTCGCTTGTTATGGTTTCATTGTGATACAGTTTAAATGCTTATGTGGCGGACAGCTAGAAACTGCGTATTATTATTTGTATAGATGTGTGTATGTCTCTTTACGAGTTATGGAAATATGGAGCATGCACATTTATATTATTCCCACACATTGGTTTTCCACTGTGTTTGACTAGATTTAAGATCCTTTTATTGCACGTGAATGCACTTCATCACTGGTTAATTCTATGCCGGGAATTAGTTGCTATTATGTACCAAAATTCGACGGGGGTCAATGGGAGACCACCGTTGTACTTTTGCTACAGACCGTCACAAAACTTGAATGACAACACTGACAATTATCGGGGAAAGAAGAGACAGAAGAAAACAAAGGAAACATTACATAGACTTCTTATTTTTCTTATATTTGGTCAGCTCCATAATATTTTATGTTTATTTGATTGCATTGCGCATTCACCCTTCCATTTTATTTTATTTATTTCTAGAACATTTTACTTCATTTTCTCCATTTATCTTTTTATATTTTTTAGCATTCAATCTTCCATCGGATATCAAACAACCATGGGTATAGTGTTAGTATGGACTTAACATTTTTGTCCACATAATGACCTCATTAATTATGCAAATTAGCTATCCAATATGGCCGCCGTAGTGAATAAATTATACACCTTTTTTAAAACATCCTAACTATGTTATTTTTACAAGGATCTGACTGAAACTTGGCAAATTGAATTGGTATATATAGCTTGAGGTTTTGACCTAAAATAACAGATATTGACCGAAAGGTTGATTTGTAATGAATTTTCAAAATTTATATTTCTTGAATGTTTGATATTTGTGCCTCATTATATATGCATGATGGTCATAAAACTAAAATTTTGAATTCAATTGTATCCATTTTAGGTCATAATCTGTAAGATTATATGATAACCAACTGTGTTAATTTTCATGTCAATTGAATGTACAGATCCAGAGATATCTTGTTTCAAAGATCACCATTTATGCTAAAAAGACAATTCCGAGAAAACAAAGAAAAACAGAAAAAGAACTCACAAAATGAAGTTTAATGAGCTCCTGTTGAATAAAGGTCTCCTTCTACTGCAGCTGCAGTGTCTATGAATCCCATTTTCAGTGCTCTCAGGGTCTTTCCATTGCAATGTCCTTACTTGCTGAATAGATCCTGTGCAGCGTTCTCCTGTATGCTTTCTTTGCCATGCGTTGACTTGTGTTCATGTATATCGAAAAATTCTGCAAGGCACTGTGGCCTTTCCCAATAGAACGCACAAATGCCACCATTCGCACATTTACTTCTTTGTTTGTGAGTAGCTGAAGATGAAACATCAGAAGTATTAAAATTGGCAGTCCATTCGCCACTGTTTGTGCGCTTGATACTGATTTCATGACAAAAGCCATTCCGAGTCTCTTCGACGATCTCACAGGTCAGTGAGTACTGATAACATTTGTCACATCTAAAGTTAGCGCATAAAAACCCAAACAGTAGTTTTACATCCATAAGGATAAACCCATTTCCTTTGTTGTCATTTTTAGCTTGTCCTTCACTTTCTTGGACCTTTATGACCTTTATTTTCTTTGCTGAGGAGCACAGAGGTTTTATAGCGTCACTATCGACAATAGGTGTCTCATTTTCAGGCAACGGTTTGTTGGTGTACACGCCTCCCAGTCTTTGTCTTATTTCTCATTGTGAACAAAAGAAGCTCTGCTAACTACTATTATACAGAATCAGTATAAAACTAGCAATAAATAGAGTTGATGTTGGTGAAAATGCACTATGCATGTAACAAATGTTGAAATTTACGATCAAAGCTTTCTAGACACACACTTTTGAAAAATTCACAAGAAATCATTGAGTGATTCCCCGTGGAAAAGTTATAAATATCTTTTTCCTGTTGCCTATGTATAATTATAATTTCGCAGTTTTACAATTACGCACCTTCTTGTTGGGTCATTATTCACATGGTAACCAACTATAAACATTGGTTGCTATGCAAATCACTCAAGGGGGCGTGTGTAGAAAAACACTGATTCCTATCAAACCAGAGTATCTCTAAGCTTCTATGAATTATTTTTAGTTCAAGAACATGTTGACGATGATTTAAAGCATGAAAATGAAAATTGTTGGATTTTTATTTTTTTTAAGCTTTTCTGGGTATACTTCTACCTTAACAAGGGGGGTTATTCTTGGTACTAATATCTTTCACGTTTGTTTTTCTTTTTTTTATCTTTTTGTTTTTGCTCTCTCAAGGTCCCTACTTCTGTATGGTATCTAGTATAGTCATAATCTGTCTTTGATGATATGAGGATTCTGTAATTTGTTTTTTTTTTTAATGAATTGCATAGTTTACTTTGCAGTTCTACCTCAGTATGACCTTTCTCTTTATCCTGTGCACTCCTTTTTAGTTTCACATTTGTTTCTCGACGTTTGTACTGTCGTTGTTGGTTTGTTTCTCGACGTTTGTACTGTCGTTGTTGGTTTGTTTCTCGACGTTTGTACTGTCGTTGTTGTGTTAGAGGTGTTCCATTCGTTTTTTAAAAAGGTAAAGATGGCCCCGTAGCAGATATTACCACACGGGAGTGAAGTGTTAGAAACTTCACCATACTAGTCCAGCTTTTCTTCTTATGAGGTGGGGTAGCCAGCGCTCCCTTTCTCTCTGCCCTTGCGTCCCAATCTCAAGAGCAGAATCAGGTACCCATTTACAGTTGGATAGACTGCAGCGTGACGCTACCAGATATCGATCCCGCAAACTGATAATTGTGCCGCGAGGGGAAAGCGCTCTACCAACTCAGCCATTCGTTATTTAAGCTTCCATAATTGGCTTGCAGTGTTGTGAAAATCTTGGTGATTCACTTAGTTTTAGTTTGGCTTTGATTTTTTAATCTAAAGTTTAACGAAGTCAGCAGTTCTAGCCTCTTATGTCGCTGCCACTGCGCACTATTGTTACCCGGTCCACATTTACCTGGCGATGAACAGTAACAATGCTGATTTTGAGTGTTGTTATGCAGTCTTTTCTGTGGCATCTTTGTCTCTGCCTTGTTACCGTTTAGTCTGTGAATCGACCCGTTCTGTATCGTTCAGTTTATACCAAGTTTGTATATGACTGTGACTACGTTTGACTAATTATGTTATTTATTATTAGTCAAAGAGTGAGTCACCCGCCAAAACATGGCGGGAAATAATTATATTGTTCTTTTTCTACTGCATGTCCCCATGACATCACTAATTCTCATGCGACCACTTATTGGCAATGCATCTATGGATCAACGCGACCAAAATGACTTAGGGAAAAGTTAAACAAAAGCCAGTGGATTGAAATTGCTTTATCACAATATGTTTTGTAAATGTGCGGTTATTTAAAAAAAATCTTGCCTTGGAGGTGTATTTTAAAAAACGCAATACATAAAATTAAAAACAAACTTTTATGTTACTGTGAATACGAATCATTTTTCAAAGGAGTATCGCTTCAGCGACTAAATCGGCCGAATTACAGCAAATATAACGAACTCCATTCTTTGTTCATACTCCCTCGAATTTCAAATGGGGAAAATTCATGAAAATGTGCCCAGAATCCAACATCCACCATTTTTAGGGATAGCAACAAAGTGTGCGTTGTTTCAACAGGCGCGCTATTTAGTTCTCGTCCGGAAACGCACCAAGAAAAATATTGCATCGTTGATGGTAAAAGATGTAACATAATAAAGTCAGTGAGGGAGGGTGTCACAGAGAGTTTTATGATCTATAAATTTTCTATATTATCTTCTTTTTTTCTACCCGTGTTCTCTATTTTATTATCACTCTTTATCCTTTTCCTGTGTTTTTCACATTCGTACGTTTGCGACTATAAACATTACTATTTTCCCATTCAAACTTTGCCGTTTTCGTTTTCTCATTTAGAAACGCAGTAGATTACCTAACGTGTCAGTCCCTTGCACGAGATAATTTTAGGTGGGATTTCAGTCTATCAGACATGATGAGCAGACAAATTGTCTACATTTGCAGCTGTCACGAGAGTTTTTCGTATTCTCCATTTGCAGTAGACGTGGTCACTTCCTTCTAGATACTTAAACTTATAAGTGAACCTCTTAGTTTCGTTGTGATACCGTAGTTCTGTGTTGAGGTAAATATTATATTAAGTATCTAATAATTTGTGAGTGATTAAGTGTTAAATCGCCTATGTTTCACTAGTTCTTTTGTGCAGAGTGAATTAAAAATAAGTCTGTTACATTCTCTAGCTGATGAGTTACAGTGGAAAACAGAATAAATTATAATTTCTAGCTTAAAATCATGTAGCTATAATGAATTTAATTTAACTGCTATTTAATCAGACGAGAATAATTTTTCTAAACTAACTTATAAATGCTAGATGCCTCATGAGTGTTGACGGAATACGTATGTATTCCTAATTCATGATGATTGATTTTTATATATAACTTATTTCACGGGAAAGTTTAAACGTCAAGTCAAGCTCTACGCTTGCAGTTCTAACGTAAGTTATATCGAGTACATAATATGTAAAATATTTCATATGTGTTTTTTTCTTTATTCAGTGAATACTGGGGTAACCCAAACTTTGCCGGCGTTTAGTACACAGACAAACCTGTGAGAAACATAAACATTTTATATCTTTAACCACGTGGGTTTTTCAAGTAACACCTGTCTGACAGGGCGTGTGCCTTCAGAGATAGACAGAATACCAATCCCACTAACGGGTTTTTTTTAAGAATAAATGCTTATACTGGGCCTTTGAGCCAGATCATATTTCTTCACAAACTCTAATGTACATGCTGCCTTGTGGCGAGAAAAAAATTACAGAAAAAACATTAACTTTTCCGACATTATTTGACCAAGTGTGTGGTGAACCAAGATTATCTGTCGAGAGAAGTTGTCCACCAGTCATCTTCCTAATTAAGGGAAACCTCATGTTCTGACACTGTGTGCCCGCTGAAACCCAAACTCTTACCTCGTGAATAAGTGACATTAACTTAAATCTGTAAAGAAAGAACGATCGCCTGAAGAGGACGCTCCCCAGACACGTTGAATGAAACCAATATCTGCAGAGCTGGGTATCCGCTTCATCCACAGATAGACAGATTAAACGAAGTGTACACTAAGGCTTGCGCCAGACGGCGAACCACAGCACGATTGTAGGTAATGTTGTGTGAGTCAGGGCCCTGATGAAAGAACCGAGTGAAAGTAGACTGAAGGATGTTCTTCGTTTGATTCACTCACTTTGTAACTTTCCTTATGCAAGATTTTGTTGCTAAACTATATTTTTCCTTAGAATAGATACTGCTATCAAAGTCAGGTAATACCTTCAAAAGGGGAAAATATTAGACCCAAATCATATATATCTGTGACTCTTTGGGCTATCATCGTTCTCCTAACGGGACTGTGGGCTAAACATCGAGGGAAGGTCATAACTGTTGGTCTATCATTTCTTGTAGAAATTCCTTGATTTTTATGACTATTTGTATATGCTTTGATGTAATTTTATGTATTGTGATGGGATTTTAGATGATAATTAAAACTGCCCTTAAACTTAATCAGCGTGTTGGTCAGCTCGTTCTTGAATATCTATATAATCATTTGTTATAGTTTTCCCACGTCTGTACGTCTAACTGTCGTCTTGTATGTGTGTGCACGTGAGTGGATAGAAATATATATATATATACGCAATATATATATATATATTTGTTTAGACTGACTCCTCTAAATCTGTCGTAGAAGATAGGTGAAAGAGAGAAGATTTCTCGATTTCAGAGACAGCCTCTATCACAGTCTACCATCTCACTCGTGGAAATCTATTGCTATTACTATCTCTCACTGTGACTATCACTTATTCTAATCTATTCAAAAGGGACCAACCCAAGTCTTAATTCCCCTATCAAAAATCTACGACAGAGGGATAAGGGAATTCTTATATAAGGGAATATTTAACAAAAAAGTTGCATTAAACTGCAATATTGTTGAATGGTCTCATGCAAAAATCTCAATGATATCTTCGTAAGCCAATCCTTACGCTAAAATCTCATCCAATACCATAATTCCCGCCATAAGTACTTCGGTCGGTCGGTCACATTTTGCACACCGTCATTTGCACACTGTTTCTATTTTCGAGAGAGTACATTAACTTTCAACCACTGCTAAGGGGGTGCACCTGTGGTTGAAAGTTAGACAATAATTGTATTGTTTCCCCTTATATGTACTCTCGCGAAAATAGAAAAGTGTGACGGTGTGCATTAAATCAACAGACAATCAAGATACTCTTCTGTCCAGTTTCATTCGGGAAACGGATTTAACTCATCATTTTCTTAAAAATAACCTTAAAATGTAAGTTTCTGATTGTTTCTTCAAGACAAAATTTTAATTTAAAGTATTGCAGACTTATTATTATGGATCAAAATGATAAGATGGCTAAAAAGGAAGAGACGATCGCGTCATTCACAGCGAGCAAGCAGTTTGATTATGGAAAGAAGCCAACAAATTGAACTGGAGACAGGAAGGTGCGGAGATGCAGATTAAATCAACAGACAACCAAGATACTCTTCTGTCCAGTTTCGTTCGGGAAAGGGATTTAACTCATCATTTTTCTTAAAAATGTAAGTTTTTTATTGTTTCTTCAAGACAAAATTTTAATTTAAAGTATTGCAGACTTATTATTATGGATCAAAATGATAAGATGGCTAAAAGGAGGAGACGATCGCGTCATTCACAGTGAGCAAGCGAGACTATAGAAGAAGCAGCAATGTAATACGTGTAACAGAAACAGCACACTATAATTAAAAACCTGCCAATTTTGGCGGGTTGTTGCTAGTAACATAATTAATTTTTGTCGTCTATCTGTTTATAGTGTATGATAAATTTTTAAAAATGTGCTCTTTAAAAAAATAATTACGCTATAATTTGTAATTACAAATGGTGCAAGCGTCAATTAGTAGGGTTTCGCCCTTCATGTTCGATGCGAATAAATATTCATTTACAGTAATGAGTTTTCCTTTTTTTTTCCTGATGCATTAGAATTCCATTCCGTGATTATTCTCTTTCTTTAATTCTATTCTATTCCGCTCCTTATCAGTGCGTGTTTGTCGTGTGTTAGTTTGGAAGTATGTCGCAAAACCCGACGCAGTCAAAGGAGACTACAGACGTACTTTTGCGACAGGCGGTTACAGAACTAGAATGATAACACTTAATGATCAAGGGAACCAGGAACGGAAAAAACCAATAAAAAATTATATAGACTTCTCTTTCTTCGACGTTAAATCTCATATAAGCATTTCTATTTCTCTCATGAAGGTGGCCGCCTGTATATCGCTTCAGTAATCGCCACACATATTCTCTTTCAGAGGGGTTGATGAAGACAATGCTGCCAATCTGCTATTTTGATTTGTTAAACAGATTTCAGTCTACATGGACTGATTTTCAGTCAGAAAATTATGACTTGATAATCTTGGTAAGTATATATATATATATATATATATATATATATATATATATATATATATATATATATATATATATATATATATATATATATATATATATATATATATATATATATATATATATATATATATATATATATATATATATATATATATATTGTCGTGGTTGAGTTAGAGTGTAGAGTATTTGTCGAGTTGGACAACTGTAGTGAAATCGACAAGGGATAGTGGACTGACAGAGTTATAGATTACACTTTAGATAAGGTGTAAATAGGAGATGGACTTGAGACAACCTGGAAGAAGATTTATTCAAAGGATCTCTCTCTCCAGGCCTCAACTCACTTTTACTGTCTAAGCATCTCCGGCTCTCACTCTTTTCTCTTATCATACATAGAGATTCTAGTAAAGAGCTAAAAATACAAATATGGATGGAAAGGTCGTGAACAGCGTATTAATAAAGGTGTAAACTTTATTAAAGAAGAAAAAGCATGGAATTAATGCATATCATCACAACAACATAAAATTACATCAATAATCAACTAATCATCAATAGTCATCAATAATCATATACACCAACAACCACACACACAGATCACCATTTATAAAACCTGTAGAACACAGAGAGATGAAATAACTGAGTGTCAGCCCGTCCGTTTTCGGGACCATATGAAATAGCTCCAGTAAGTGGTTTTTTCGTATATATCCTCCATCGGTGATGGAATTAACCTGAATAAAATCACTGTATAAGCGCTATCATTGGTGATTCCTCCCTACTGGCGCGAGGTGGGCTGGAAGACTCTATTTACCTTCTGTTTACCAAAATGAATAAACTGCGTGGCAGTCCGTCCGTTTTCGGGGACCAGATGAAATAGTCCGGACAGTGTGTTACTTGTAGATCCTTCGTGAGGGACTATGCCTACAAAACTGTCCTTGTTGGTACTATCATTGGTGACTCCCCCCTACTGGCGCGAGGTGGGCTGGGGGACGCTGTTTATCTCCTGCAGACCAACTGAATGAACTTAGCGACAGCCTGTCCGCTTTCGGGGACCAAGGGGAATAGCTCCAGTAAGTGGTTTTTTCGTATATATCCTCCATCGGTGATGGAATTAACCTGAATAAAATCACTGTATAGGCGCTATCGTTGGTGACTCCCCCTACTGGCGCGAGTGGGGCTGGAACTCTGTCCATAGATGGCTGCTCATACGTGCGAAGTTCTACATAGACCCAGAAATAAACAATGGGACAAAGTCACTTGAGGACAATTGATCCCAAGGCGTGCTTATCCGGCGCTAGAATTGGCTTTAAATCCGGTTTTGGCTGGTTGACTGTGGCTTGGCTGAGTGCCCCGTTTAGGCACAAAAAAGGCGGGTGATATGGAATTCTGCTATAGGCATGCTGGGCGGTTTTGATATTATGGAAGCCGCAATGCTCTGGCTGGTAATCCAAGCGGCGAGTAGAGAACTACTACTGCATTTGGTGATTCCAGATTTAGCGTTGGCTCCGTTGCACTGCGTGAGCTTAACTTGGCGTTGGCAAAAGGGGTTTTGATTCAGGAACGGGGTTGACGATTCGTTGCTAGATGTATACAGAAACCCTCTAGATCGAAGAGTATATGACTTTCTTCGCCTGACTGAAGTCTGCTCTATCGATTCGGTCTTCCTGAAACTGAGACCCAAAAAGAGACACCCTTTTACATCAAGCAAATAATAAATCACACTAACTTTATACAGAAAGTTTCGCTCCACTATGGGATTAAATTTATTGTAGTTATTGCTATGATAGTTTAGGGCTGTCTTTAACCATGTCTCCTGTTCCTTAAAAATATCAATTATCAACACGCGCCCGCATAGGCTTAATATCTTTTGTACACCCATGTAACTGTCATTAAATGTTCTGACATCAAAAATCTACTCCTCTTCTCCCAATCTCAACATACAGGAAACCTAACCTGTAGTTACAGTTAAATGAATATGCTTATTCATCTTACAACATTAAATGAATTTACATAAACAGATTACAGCATTTGACATTACACAAATAAATCATATGTCCCTTTTGGGGAAACAAAATATTAATATCCCACAAATGAATACATAGAAAATGCAATGTTCTAGCTATAATAATACAGTTGTGGCTGAACCATAAGATATAATTATATCTATGCCTGGTGACTGCTTTCTGTGAAAGTTATAGACTAGTGCCTAGCCACACAAGTAAGCATAAAATGATCCTCCCTTGCCACTAGAACTATCTATCAAAAAGGAATGAGTGACTATCTCCTATAATCCAGAGTTATTACCTGCATCTCACTATTCAGTTTTAAAGTGAACAATCCACACCTGACATTATCTTACAGAAATGACAGTTAATTTTGCTGACTCTTAACCCAATGGTAAGCATTCGTGGACTGATTCTACGCCTAATATCTGTTATTGTAAGTTTAACATTTAACCCATGATACCCCGTAACAGTTTAAGCACCACTTAATAGGCCGTAGACAGCGCTACCTTATCACTGAATAAATTACTAGGAGAAGTCCTCAGAAATAAATTCACTTTCCTAACAGATATATAAAAGCTAACATGAATCTAATATAATAATTATAAGATATGTCAACTCACCCCGAAAAATGACTAGAACATAGGCAAACACATTCTAGTACTGTGTTAAAGTTTGCCTTATCTCATGATGGTCATCTACGGGCCAGGAAAATTTACGAATGTCTTTGTCTATTAAAACCAGTCTACTCTTATAGATCACAAGGGACGCTCCCCCCGGCCTGCATATTTCTACAGAAGTTCGGCGAAAGACGTAATCTAGAGTAAGACAAAAGAAATCGTGCGAAAGTTCCCCAGGTAGAGAAATGCATAACATTATGCTCTATCTTGTCTAAGGGGCGAAAACCCAAAGACTGACCGCGATTGTTATCTTCCCCTGAAACAGATCACACTCGTTACCCAGGCCTCAAAGGGTACCAGCCGCTCGTCATCAAACGTTTTAAAGCGACCAGAGAAATTCCCCTGTTGGGACCACAGAGGGTACCCGCCGCTAACGAACCGTTTCTTTCACAGAAACCGTCTTTGGTTCGTTCTAACACTTAAAGCGGACCCGAGAAATGTTTCTCTGGTCGAACGTACCACAGGTGCGTTTAGATAACATTACGTCTAGCGTTAGCTGACCGCAGCTGGCCAGCGTAAACAACCTCGGGTGGGGTTTGAGAGGGTGAGAAAGTTTGGCCACAAAGGTAGAAAAGGAAAGAAAAAGAAATTACAAAATGTCCAGGAAAACAGAACATTAAAAGGAGTAATCAAATTATGGACAAGATGGTAAAATAAATTATCTTTCACGTGACATATATATATATATATTACTTTTTTTAGCTGTCCATGGTACACAGCATATTTCTCTCATATCACAATTCTCACTCACGCACGTTACTGCACTTCATGTCATACATCATTACCAGAGAATTAAAAACAGAGTGATCAGTAGTGAGGAATAAGATAAATGAAAATCAACCATTGATATTAGATGTGAAACTTATGAAGCCACTATGTGTGTCATCACAGCAGTCCAGCAGTAGTCTGAGTCTACACATTACGTGTTTGGTGTCTAACCAGAAAGAAACTAGCAAAGCGTACGTCTGGATAGCAGAATTCACAAGATAGGACATCCTACACTTCATAAGTTACAAGGAAGTCATCCTGTTGAAGTCGACAAAGGGCAAACCTTACGATGTTATCATGGGGGTGTATACTAAAGGAGAATTTGCATTTAAAAAAAAACAAAGCAAAATATATCTAGAACATTTCAAATTGTCCAGATTTTGGTCTATATAGTAAAAAGCGTGTTCATTTTTTTAAATGAAATTTTGCCTCGTTTTGGCGAGACGCGTCCCTTTCAACTTGGTCGGCTATATTAGGGCGCATGTCCAAATATAAAAGACCTTTTGGTCTGATTATGTAGCTTGCTGTAATAGTTCAAATAAAAACAAGCATTGACTTTGAGGTTTGTTCAAAATGACAAGGTCCACCAGTTGAAGTCGATGAATGACAACCTTGCAATGTTATCCTGGTGATGGATTCTAGATGATAAAATAATAAATAAATTTTTAAAAAAGCAAAATATTTCAGTTAATATTTTAAATTGTACAGATTTTGGTCTACATAGTAGGAAGCGTGATCATATAGCAGGTTATCTCATTGCAACATCTTCGGCAATGAAGAAGCTGACAGACTAGCAAAGGAAGGTGGAAAGCTACCTCAGCCTGATACAAGTATAACTTTTGAAGAGGCAAAGAGTTTTATCAGAAGCAGATACAAGAACAAATGTGAAGCAGAAAATCCAGGCCACACAAACAATGATGCATATTGCTAGCTCGACAGAAGAGAACAAGTGATAATCTTCAGACTCCGCACGAGCTTCAACAGATTGAGATACCACCTATTCAACAAGCTAAAGATAGGAACTACCGATGACTGTAACTGTGGCACTGATAAAATGACAGCTGAACGTCTGCTTCAAAGATGCCCAACATATGAGGAACAGAGAAAGCACATATTGCTATTTCCAGTACCTTCCATGGGAAAGCTCTATGGAGATAAAAATAGCCTCAAGCTGACCACTGCTTTCTTTGAACATATTCAAGTGACGTCTGAGAGTGTACAAAGGAGAAGAAGAAGAACGAAGATATGGCAGGTTATAATAGTTGTGAGGTTTGTTCAAATTAGTTTCCCATATTTGACTAGCAAACGGCCAATACAAGATCTGATTGGTAGCAATAATAGCTGGCTGGCTTAGTAATTTGGTGGGGCACGGGAGAGGAGAAGATGAAATAAGAGACCAGCATTCGTTAGATGATCGAGGAATGTTGTAACAGAAGAAATCAACGCTTCTTGATTGCAGAGCTCGACTCAAATAAGGAATTTTTTTCTATTTATACGTCGAAATAAAAATCTTTTTGGGTATGGGGAAGAGGGGAAAGCATTCAAAGGGGCAAACCCAAGCATCGTTAAACCACTTTGTACTTTGCTCGATTATTTTTATTGGAGGCCAGATCGTCTGGAAATCTGGCAATAAAATGTTATTCATAATTGATGCGCAAACTGCATCAAATGAAGTGCAGATATGTAGGCGTCATCATAGGTTTACTTTTTCAGGCAGAGAATATATGCAATCGTTAAGTAATAGCGGCTCCGTTGATGATTATGAAAACAGTTATTTATCAAGGGTTTCATTTTACCCCATTCTAATATGTTTTCCATCTTCCTTCATCAGTCTGCTGTATCTTTTTATCAAAAAATTGAAAAGACGTTGCCAAAGCCCATCACCCGCAACATATATATTTACAATGTGAGTGTTACTCGTACATACGAGGCTAGGGGTTTTGTGATCTGGTGTTGGTGTGGTATCAAAAAAATTAATACGCAATACCTCAAAAAGAAACGGCCAAACGTAACTTGTCAATAGTATTCTTCAACTCCCAGATCGTACGCAACATTTTTAATAACGTCCACTTTAACTTGACATAAAATCATTGATTATCATTATATATCGTAAAATCCACTTAATTATAATTCAATCTTTCATCGAACATGTCAGTGCTTCTCTGCACATAAATACTTTATTCACATATTCCTTGCCACATCCACGGGCAGTTAAATATTCAGTAACAATCAATTATAATGATTCTGACACGTCCTTATTAATTCTATATTTCCTTATTATCCACATACATGTATCTGACACTTTCATGAATTATTATATCATTGAGAGACGACTCCTTCTTAAGATTCAACACTGCTTATAATAGAGCCGGTCTGTATGGACATATTCTAAACACTGCTAGTTCCGACGGAGATCTTACACACAATGCTCTAGTTGCTACTCCAAACAATTTTACGTCACGCTCACAACCACGCATTAACCCATTCGCATCCATGCCCTATTGTGCATCACATAGCTTTCAAATACAAGATCCTATGTTATTGCGCGAAAAGGCTCATAATAGTGAGCATATTCATACAGCACAGTATGAAATAATATTAATTATTTTCGTCTCATATTATTATTCTTCTTATTATTATTTTGTTTACTTATTAGTGTCACACGATGTTTTGAGAATAGGTGCTGAGAACATGTACTCCGTAGGGAGATGCGTTTGGTTGTTTGAATTATTATGACACGTGAATACAAAGTTGATCTTGGAAAATGTTTCTAGAATATGTACGTGAAGTCCCAATATTTGTATTAGTAATATTGTGAGGTGGGTGTAGCCGAACGAGCGTGGTGTTTTGGAAAAGCGAGTTAATTTCAGGGTCACGTGGGGGTGTGATCGGTAAATTGTTTTATGGGTAAGGCAGTCAAGTGAGAGACGTGGAGTGAAGAAGAAAGCTATGTGGTATGGATTGAGAGCTGTATTAGAAGACCATCAAGGTTTGTGCATCTTTTGATAATTTGCCTGACGATGTAATGTGTCAGATAAGTTATGAATTATTCTACTGTTTTTAGTTGTTCTAGCAGTGCTGTTGTGTTAGCCCATATGCAAGATGTGTTCTGTATTATTTTGTTAGCGTTGTAACACTTGCGTCATGTGTAGTCACCGGGGGTCTCTTCTTCTTCTTCTTCTTTGATCCACTGTCACTGAGCGTCAGCTCTTGGTGACCTTGATGCCATTATATGGTACTGCGCAGTTCGAATAAGCTGTTCTGAGCTGCCATACAGTGTATTGTCTATGGATGGGTTGTGTGGTAGCAGTTGTTGTCTCAGTCCCTGAAGTGCAGGGCACTGTAGTAGGTGGTGTTCTACTGTCTCCAACGGGTTAGGGCAGTGTCTACATTTTGCTATATTTTGTGAACTTAGTCTGTTTCTGTGGCCATTTAGTGTAGAGTGGCCTGTTCTCAATCTGAAGATTTTGGTTTGGTACCTTCGTTCGATATCGTTCATAGCATCTTTCTTATTTGGGGCTGTTTGGTGAATGAAGAGTCTTCTTCCTGTTTTAGCCTGTGCCCACGTGTTCAGCCAAACTTCTTTACAGTTGTTTTTGACTATTTGTTTAACTGTTAACATACTCAGTGGGTGATCAATCTGTGGCATTTTTGCTCCCTTCTTTGCCAGTCTATCAGCAACGGGGGTCTCTAATAAGACTAAGAAATAATAGAACTACCGGTACTGCCCCCTTTAAGGAATGTCGTACATGGCGACCGGTAAAAACGGAATGACAGTGCCGAATATTTCGCAGTGAATATTCACTTGGAGTTATTTACCTTTAGCAGTGTTTCGTGCTTTAGCTGAATGTTCCGTGCCGGAATGTTTTAACTTTATTGGATACGCCGATCGAGCACATAACTCGGAGTTGACTGCACCAGAACAGGTGTCCATCGCCGGTCAAGGTCGTTTGAGCATCAAATGGTCATGATACCCCAGACCAACAGAACAACATTACAATTCAAGATATATTACTTGACCCGATGCACGAAACACTGCTAATCCACGAGACACTGCTAAAGAACGAAACACTGCTAAAGGGAAATAAAATACCCATATTCTGTGCGGAGCGTTCAGCGACTATCATTCCTGTTTTACCAGGCGACCAATATTAGGTGGTGTTTATGAGGCTGGCAACCTCATCACGTCAAACAAATTGTTACATAAACCAACGCTGCAAAAATATGTACTTGGGCTTAGATTTCCTGCAAGGATGCCATCTGTAACGGCGGGTCCATGCTTCATTAGGAGCGGAAAGGAACATGATGAGGTTTTTGTTGCATGAACATAGTTTGGTTGGCATTGCTGCTGCTTTGTGAATTGTTGAATAGGGTTCTAATTGTTTTGTTGGAGTCACGTATACCACAGTATCCAGTTGATGTTACGATTTGTTGACTAATGCATAAAGTTATGATGGAGATTTACTTGGCTCTAATGGTGTCTCATAACTTCATGCGAGTTGTTTTCCCGTTGTAGCCTGTTTGTTACCCCTGTACGCAATAGTCGGACGTGGCAACGTTGATTGTTGCTACTTTTGGGGGTGTTGGACTTTGATGTCGTCTGTCAATTAGACTTCCAAACTCAAATGACTACTTGCCGAAAACACAGTCGGTGTCCATTCTTCTGTTGTATCTTTGATGGCCTGGCAATTGTTTAAGTTCTTTTATATATATATATATATATATATATATATATATATATATATATATATATATATATATATATATATATATATATATATATATATATATATATATATATATATATATATTCATCATTATCAGCATCATCATCACCATCGCCAGTGTCGCCGTCGTCACCATCATCAATCAACATCATCAGCTGCCATCCATCGAAGGTCGGGTACAAAGAATCTCCAACGTTCTCTCTGTCTTCTTCTTCTTCCTCGTTCGTCCTGAAAAGGACGTTGGTTGCGTTGTGTCTGTTTACAGCGGAGCTGATATCTGCGCCTTTCGGCCGGCACATCCGACTTCAGCACGGCATGTTTTGGGACCGGGTTTGCCTTCCCTCTTCGAACCCTACTCTCTCAGCCAGACTGCAGTGATGCAACCTGTTTCCAGGACCACCACGTGGAGGTGGAGTAGGGTCTTGGTCAGCTCTGGTTCGCTGACCCTGACACAAGCAGTCAAGCTATGGGTCGCTGACTGCATTCTCTATTGCTGCGTCTTTGGGTCCCGTCCTCTCTGTCTTGTCTTTGAAAGTACACTCTGACATACTCTTTCCGTATCATATCTTGACGTTACTGTCCAATTTATAGCTGTCTTCCCTCTTGCACATTTTCTTTCAAATTGTCCTATCATTACGGTCTTCAGCAGATGGTGTTATGCCTTTCTATATGGCCAAAATATTTTAACAACTTTGTTCTCTTTTGTTTATTCATTACTAGATTTTCCTTTTTATAAAAATTAATAGAGATATATGTGGCGTTCACTGGTTAACTAGGACCGGTCGAACGAATACACCAATGCTGCCTTTTCTTTCTATTGTAACGCCATTCAAGTAAAAATACTGCTAAGACCAGGCTAAAGACGTATGCTTATAAATATGTTTTAACATAATCTACGTTGTTAATTGATTCAGCTAAACACACACACACACACGATTTTATGCATTGCTTTAACACCAGAAATATCGTTTCATAAGTGCACTTGTTCAAAGCCCATTCACTCCCACCGGGAATGAAAAAAAGGGGGTTGGGGGGGGGGGGGGAAGTTGGTACACCGTTAAACCTGGATATGCGATACCCCACATATTAAAAAAAAATCGAGTCCTGCACTTGGCACGTTCGTTAAGTTTCTAGACTGACCGGGAGCAAGGTTAAGCTCCGATATCGCCCCGATCATACAAGTGGAGTCATTCTGGAATTAGAGTACCTTGCTTATTTTAACCAGTGACCTTGACTGGGAGTATTGACGGCCTTTACTATTCCGTCGTTGTTCGCGACAGACCGGGTAAAATATGGAAGTGATGGGAGCAAAATTGGTTGAGCGTCCTTTCACGATGTACTGTCTGTGGTGGTTTTGATGTTATTAAGTGCGGTTGCTATGTTACCTAGTGTACTGAATGAGGTCAGCTGTGAAGGTCCCTGAAGATAAAAGTTTATGTGAGTTTTACAGGATACCTTTCTGCTACCACCTATGACCTCAAACAGACTTATTCTGCTATTATGTATGTTAGCTACGTTCAATGTCTAGGGTACTGAAATGTGGTGTGCAGGTAATTAAGTACACAGACACATATATATATAAACACTAGGTCTAATACTAAACTCTATGATCAAGTAAATTAACACTGTGTTAAAATTTAAAATTTTTTTTAACTTTATTTAGTCCTGAGCCAAGTTTTCTTATGGTCAGGACGTGTGAATCAAGATGAATTTATATCAATCAAAGAGCATATAATTGAATGATCACATGAAAAAATTTGTACATAGATATATAAGTGAAATTTGTTAATATGGATACTAACTACAGAGTCTTTGGGAAAACTAGTACTGGATGACGGGTCGTGGTGGTATCATCATGCCTAGTTCTTGTTATACTGTTCATTGGTTTTTTAACAGGGGTAATGGTGGTAAAGTCTTTATTCACAGTGTTTTTTAAATTTATTTATTTATATTGATGAATCAGCAGCAGGCCAGGTCTTCAATACTTAACTGGCCTGTGTCGATGTAGTCAAGATGTTCACTTGGCCCACTCCTCACAGCTGCTGAGGTAAAATGATAGGCTACTTCTCACAGTTGCTGAGGTAAAATGATAGGCTTCTCCTCACAGTTGCTGAGGTAAACTAATAGACTTCTAGTTATCCACCGTTTGATCTCTTCAGAGCATCTGGCACTAACACAGTGCCAGACAAAGAAACCCTGAAACCACAAAATTAGGCTATGTCATAGCATACTGCCTACTTTACCCTGTTTACTAATCATAAACATAAATTAACAAGACGAGATCAGATCTCTCTGACCGACCCAGCACCTCTCATCCAGGCTGTCATCAAGTAGCACCAGTTTCCCATTCCTCTATGACTGCATTACATCTGAAATATATTCATTAGTCTCTTTTTCCATCTAATAAGGTGGGTGATATGTTCCCACTGATCTCCTGAAATAAAGATCTGTCTTCTACATTCTTGGATATGTTTTCCCATATTATTCATTCGCCTCTAGGCCCTGGACTGTCGCTGGGGACCTAGAATAAGTACTCACTTGTCGTAATCATTTTTCATTATATGGCAGTATCATAATAATAATAGCCCCTTCAGTCATAATTGACTATGGGAATGCGCCCCTGAGGTGACAGCCCTCAGCTGCTTATTTTCCTGGTGCTCCTTTCGACGTTTTCTCCTCACCTCTGCTTCTTGTGTGAGCCTCTCTTCGCCCAATCTGAGGTGGCGCCGTAAATAGCATCGCCACTTAGTGCGATCGGCAGCTTCATCCTCCCATGTTGCTGGATCCATGTCCAGTGCCCTCATATCTCTCTTGAACACATCTTTGAACCTCAGCTGTGGTCGCCCAACTGTTCTCTTGCCATCTGCTAACTGTCCGTAGAAGATATCTTTTGGGATGCGACCATCATCCATGCGGCGAACATGGCCAAGCCAGCGAAGTCTGCGCTGTCTAAGAAGCGTATACATACTTTGAAGGCCAGCACGTGACAACACCTCGACATTTGTCACTTTATCTTTCCACGAGATGCCGAGGATGCGGCGTAGACACCGCAAATGGAAGGTATTGAGCCTTCTTTCTTGCTTAGCATAGGTCGTCCAGGTCTCGCTGCCATATAGGAGTGTGCTGGTGACGCAGGCATTATATACCGCAGCTTTGGTCTTTATTGTGAGTTTAGAGTTTCCCCAAACACGCGATGTGAGGCGGGCAAAGGTAGCTGCAGCTTTGCCAATGCGGCTGTCGATTTCTGTATCCAGTGAGAGTTTGTCATTGATGGTAGACCCTAGGTATGTGAAGTGGTGCACCACTGCCAATTCATAGTTATCGATAGTGATAACTGGTGCAGCACCCACATCCTTACTCAGCACATTCGTTTTCTTTAGACTTATTGTGAGGCCAAAGTCCTTGCATGCTTTAGTGAAGCGATTCATCAAGCTCTGAAGCTCCTGTTGGCTTTGAGTGACGACTGCAGCATCATCAGCGAACAACAAGTCTCTTATAGTGACCCTTCTGATTTTTGTTTTTGCCTTCAGCCTTGAAAGATTAAACAGACGGCCATCTGACCTAGTGTGAAGGCATATTCCTTCAGTTGCATCTCTGAATGCATGTTTCAAGAGTAAGGCAAAGAAGATTCCGAAGAGGGTCGGAGCCAGAACACAGCCTTGTTTAACGCCACTTCGTATATCAAAGGGCTGTGACGTGCTTCCAGCATATTGGACTGTTCCCTTCATGCCATCATGGAATGACTTTATCATTTCCAACATTTTAGAAGGGCAGCCTATTTTCAGGAGGATTTTAAAGAGTCCATCCCTACTAACCAGGTCGAATGCTTTTGTGAGGTCTATAAAGGCGATATATAATGGTCTTTTCTGCTCTCTTGATTTTTCCTGAAGCTGGCGGAGAGAGAAGATCATGTCTGTTGTTGATCTGCCAGCTCGGAATCCACACTGTGACTCTGGATATATGCGCTCAGCTAACTTGTGTAGTCGCATTGGCAGTATCAATCACTCAGAATTGTTAAATAAAAGGTTAATAATTTTTCCCTTACCACAATTCAAATGAAAACACACAGATACGTTGTACTAGCACAAACTCAGCTGAGCTGCTGGCTATACTATGGCGTCCCACTTGAAATATTATCTATCTTTACTGGGCGTCACAGTTCTAAGCATCAACGATCTGTTGTTGTGGACAGTCTTCAACAAATGGCACTTGCCGGCTAATTTTTGTTAACAATATTACTCGTTCGTCCAATCAGAGTACTTCCCCTCTACAGTTTAAATATTTAAACTTAAATGTCCAATTTTAGTCCAGTTGCGGTCTAGTGTGAAATGTATTTCTGTCGGTCCGTCTGTCCGAACTTGGGTTTTCCCAAAATTACATTTGGTTTTGGACCAAACTACAAAAAAAAAAAAACTACACAAATTTTGTCTCACTTACGTATAAGATTTCTATGCTAAGTTATTTTTAGCTTCTACCCTCCTTGTCTGCCCCTTGTCCACATGTAATTTGTTTTTCTACGTTAGTCTCAAGGACGTGTCAAAAGTAACTTTTGTGAGAAGTATGCACAAATAACTGTCTGCTCGTCTGTATTGAACAATACAGTCTTTCGTCAATATCTTCCGTGTTATCTGTCTGTCTTTGTAATTAAAAGTATATTATTTCTCAGGGAAAGATGGACTATCAAACTAGCTAATTTTTATTCTTCTAAACTTATTATTAAGAAAATACATGATTTTGCCCAAGTTAGTCTTGAAATTTGTTTTTACTACTCGTTCACGGCGTTTGCCGCTATATTCAAATTAAAACGACTATTTACCGTAGAACGTCCAAGATACGTCTGTTTCTGACAAGAGCTACGGTCGTTTTTCGTGTTCAATTTCTTACATTGTGTCAACTAGTGGCGTAACTTTTTTCTTTCAAACTACAAATTGCGTCTTCTAGGCTTTAGATTCAAACACGTGTGCAGACCGCATCATTTTTTCCTTTTATCTCTGTTTCTACCCCGTCTAAACAGATAGGCCGTTAGTCTTCATGTTATAAACTATTTGGTTTTCAATGACACTAGAAAACACTGGCGTGGGCGAAGAAGTAGCAGCGTATCTTATCCAAATTTTATCCCTACATTTCATTTTAACTGTTATCTTTATAAATGGAGGAATTTTAGCGTTGCATCACTGTAATTTCACCACACATCTCCCCACCTGAGAACATGCACTAATGCAAGTTCCAAAACCAGTGATACACATAGATAAAATTAACTCCTTACGCCTGCCAACTACTCTAATTTTGATCACAGGGGTGCCTACTGAGGAAATCTGCACCGACATTCTGTGAGCCCGGGATATATTCAATGTTAAACTGATATGGTTGTAACAATAAAGACCATCGTAACAATCTAGCATTTTCATGCTTGGCCTGAGATAAGAACACGAGAGGCTGGTGATCTGTATGGACCACAAAAGTCCTACCATACAGATAGATTTGGAACTTTTTTATTGCCCAGATTAACGCTAAACACTCTTTTTCGCTTGTGGAATAGCCTTGTTCCGCTTTGTTCAACTTGCGGCTAGCATAAGCGACTGGGTTCAGTTCCCCATTGGGTGAAGAGGACCTTTGCAACAAAGTAGCCCCCAGGCCTACATTGCTTGCGTCTGTTCTCACCACAAAGTCCTGAGTCAAATCAGGCAATTTGAGAATAGGCTTGCTAGTGAGTTTTTCCTTCAACTCTTGGAATGCCAATTCACATTGCGCTGACCAAACAATTTTATCTGGATTTCCCTTGCGAGTCAAATCAGTCAGAGGAGCACATATAGAGTTAAATTTTTTGATATATTTTTGGTAAAATCCACATAACGACACGAATGATCGCACGTCTTTTTATGTTTGCGGTCTAGGTGCTCTCTGCAGTTTTTCCAAGTTCTTGGGGTCAGGGGTCATGTAACCCTGATATACAGTATGTCCCAAAAATTCCAACTCTTTGCATCCAATACAACATTTTGTTGGTCTAGCAGTCAAGTTCGCTTCTCTGAGCCTATCAAATAGCATATTCAGAGAGTTAATGTGTTCTTCAAATGTTTCTGTGGCGATGAGAATATCATCCATGAAATTCGTGATACATGGATTATTGAAGGGATCCAACAATTTGCGCATCATCCTAGAAAATACACTCGGAGCATTTTTCAATCCGAATGGTAACATGTTGAATTCATAATGTCCCTCCGAGGTGCTAAAAGCTAAATAAGGTCTAAGTTCAGGCTTCACTGGAATCTGGTAATAGCCTTTGCTAAGATCCACCTTCGAAAAATATTTTGCCTTGTTCAATCTGGCAAATAGCGGTTTTGTGTCCGGTAATGGATCCACCTGACCTTCTGTGACAGCATTCAGTTTCCTGTAATCTTTGCACAGTCTATGTTCCCCAGACGGTTTTCTCAACAAAACTACACTGGAGCTAAAAGAAGATTCACTGTGAGAAATAATCCCTTCTTTCAACAAATAATCGATCTCCTCTTTCAATGCCTTCTCCTTAGCGAACGGTACAGAATAGGCTCTCATACAGATTGGTGTTGAGTCTACCAGCTTCATGTCATACTGTAGCAAATTAGTATGCCCCAGTTTGTCTGTTAACACATCCGTATGTTCCTCCAGAACCTGTTGAACTCTCTCCCTCTGATTTTTAGTCAGGTGCTTACTGACTTTTACCTGTGCGGCTGTCTCACAGGGGTGTAATGGGTATTCATGTGAGGTGAGTGGTTCCTTTTTCATTTCAGTTGCGATAGCCAAGGTCAGTAAAGGGTTGCCTTCCTGGATTTGTCTGTCCAGATACTTCTTTAAAAGGTTCACATGATATATTTTCTCCTTCCCCTTTTTGTCAATTTTATAGTTTGTTCTAGACACCTTCTCTAGAACCGGATATGGACCTTGCCATCCAATTTGCAACTTATTATGGCTGCCGGGTAGTAGAAGAAGCACTTTCTCTCCCACAGCTAATTCTCTGTCCTTTGCTTTCCTATTAAAATACGCTGCATGTTTCTTCCTGGCTTGTCTCAAATTACACTGACAAACAACATTTTTCTTTCTTATATAAGAATAAGTGTTCTCAGGTCAGTTTCTTGCGCTGATTTCAAATTTGAAATCCGTTCATCTCTATCACATCGGGTTCTTAAGATATTTGTGAATAAATATATTTTTGGGAAACCGTTATTTGCTCCATTTCATTTTTACTATATAACTTATTAAAAATTAATAAAATGCAAAATAATTCTACTTTTTATACTGCTAAAAGATGCATGACATTTGTTAAGCTATTTTTCAAATAGTTACTGTATTTTGAAATAATTCTGAGCGAAATATGGCTTCTAGAAGTTGTAGAAATTCTGCTGATCTGTTCTGTTACGTGTGCGGAAATTTTACCGATCGTGTTCACCAGAAAAACTTTACACCATTACTAAAGAAAGCATATGAACTTTATTTTGATTCGAAAGTTGATGATGCAAATAAATCTTGGAAGCCAAATGCAGTTTGTTTGACTTGTGCAAATACATTGGCAGGCTGGTTACGAAAATCGCCGAAGCATAAGTCGATGCCTTTTGGAGTGCCAGTAATATGGCGTGAACCGACAAATCACGCTACTGATTGTTACTTCTGCTTGACAAATATCCATGGTTTCACTTTTAAAACTAGAAAGTCTGTGGTTTATCCAAATATTGAATCGGTTTCGAAACCAGTGCCTCATGATCCAATCACGTGTCCGATCCCAGTTCCACCAGAACAATATCCGTTGGACGTGGATGAACCATCAGAAAGTGATAGTTTACCTGCTTTAGAAACTAATTCTGACTCGGATTATATACCGGTGAATGATGGTGTTCACATAATTAACCCATTCAGAACTTTCAGATCTAGTACGTGATCTCGAATTTACCAAAGGACAAGGCGGAATTACTCGGTTCGCGATTGCAAAGAATGGAATCTTTTAGCGCCCAATACTCCAATATCTGTTTCATCATAGAACCACAGAGAACTTGTTCAATACTTTTTGAGATTGATGATGACTTTTGCTATTGCCACAAAGATTAAACGGTCTAATGGTGCACCTCGGTCATGAGCACATAGTCAACGAATGGTGGAGGCTTTCATCGACTCTTCCAAGACTAGTCTAAAAGCCGTGTTGTTGCATAACGGTAATTTATTTTCATCAATTCCAGTCGCCTACTCTGTTCATATGAAAGAAACTTATGACAATATGGCTATACTTTTGGCAAAAATAAAGTACAATGACTACCAATGGCGGATTTGTGGAGACCTAAAGGTCGTTGCAATTCTCATGGGCATGCAGACTGGGTATACTAAATTTTGTTGCTTCCTATGTGAATGGAACAGCCGCAACAGACAGGAACATTATGCAAGAAAGGTGTGGCCTATCAGGGATCGTATGCAGCTCGGGCATAAAAATGTAATACACGAGCCATTAGTTAACAAAGACAGCATCATTTTTACCACCGTTACATATAAAGTTGGGGCTCATGAAGAATTTCATAAAAGGCGTTAGATAAAACGAGCAAAGCTTTCACTTATCTTCGAGAAAAGTTTCCAAGACTGAGTTAGCGATGCAAAGATAAAGGAAGGTATCTTTGTAGGACCTCAGATTAGGAAAGTTATTGCAGACAAACAATTCGAGAACTTGTTGCATGGTAGTGAACTTCGCGCATGGATGGCATTCAAATCGATCGTCGATAACTTTCTGGGAAATCACAAATCTGTCGACTATGTGCATATTGTTAAGCAGTGCATAGATGCATACAGAATTATGGGCTGTAACATGTCCCTCAAAATCCATTTGCTCGATTCGCATCTTGACTTTTTCCCTGACAACCGTGGCGAAGTCAGCGATGAACATGGAGAACGATTCCATCAAGATATCGCCGTAATGGAGTCACGTTATCAGGGACGGTGGAGTGTGACCATGCTTGCCGATTATTGTTGGATGCTTCGTCGCGATGTACCACATGCCATTCACCGAAGAAAGTCGACTGCAAAGAAATTCAAGCGTACATAACTGTTATACTTCTTGTACGAATGATGTTGTAATACTGTATGCGTTGTTAAAAAACTTCAATTGCGTATTTCTAGAGATCCCGACCTGATAGAGAAAAACGGTTTGCAGATTTAAAAACAGCGCATTAATATTAACCAGAGAAACATAGAAATGTTAGAGAAAGAAAAAAAAATTTTTTTTTGTTAGCCAGTGTTATCATTTGCCAGTTTCCATCCAGCTTTCAGACGAGTGGTCAGCTCGTTCACATATTGATATGATGAGGTAACAGTCTCTTCTGCCTTCTCATCTGTCCAGGTCCTCAATAATTACATATGGACTTTTAAATTTTTATACTTATTTTTCATGGCACCCGTCGGGTCCTTTCCATTAGAAGCATTGTAGTGAGGACTTTTCTTCCTAGAATCATCACTCACAAATCGACCACTACCAATTTTTTTCTTGGGGTTGTCTCCCCACTTTAGATTACTTGTGAGAGATCTTTGCTCTCTTTTAGTTTCCTCCAGTTTATATAATTCTGACCGAGGGATTGTCAGCTTATTCTGGGGTAAAATTACTCTTTGTACTCGTCGCATAGTGGCCATGTTAATACATTCAAGTGAAGACTGGGTGTGAAAAGGGGGCTCCCATTCCACTTTGTCTACTTTATTATAATTATTTTTCCTTCCAGGCCTAAGTTTGCCCCGTGGCGTTTCTAGGTCCTGCACATTTTTTCCCTTTGTGGGTGTTCCCTCATGAAATACGCCACATGCTTCTACAAAGTTCTCAATATCGACATTTACGTCGGGCCAATAGTATTTTCGAGCAACCTTTTGGCAGATGGTACCTATTTTCTCATGGTCACCATCTTTTCCAACATGTAAGCTCCTTATTAAATTTGCCCTATATGCCTTGGGAAGAACCAACTGTCCGTGACCAGTGGATCTAGTTCCGGTCTTCCTGTATAGCAATTTGTTCTTCAGATAATAATCTCCCTTGCTTGGAGGTGTGTGGCATTTGGGCAATTTTTTAAAACATGGCTTGAGTGTCCTATCCTCAGCCTGCGCCTTCCTCATCTCTTCTGGATGAGCATTTATAGGTTCACCTTCTTCTTCCTTTGACTGTGACCTGGTCTGCACTGTCGCCATGATCACAGGTCTCTCGGGATTCCCCAAGAAGACGTATCTACACCCCAATATCAGAGGGTAGATTGGTTCATCTATCACTGCTGCTCTGATTTCTCCTTCCACATAGCGAGTTTTCACCGTTATCCTTGCGATGGGAAGTGTCATGAGTGGTATGTCCTTAGTCGCCCCTTGTATTTCCACTGTTTCGGTGGTATACTGACTTGGGTCCACTAGGCTAGCCTTCACAACTGAATCATAATCCAAACCTGTATCATATAGGCACCTTATGGTGACCCCGTTACAAATAACATCCTCACAAACTGGGGGGTGATAAGGTTCCTGCTGTCCATTAGGTTTAACCTTTAATCTCTGGTTCCCCGATTTCATTGCAGCAATGTTAGAAGGTTTCCTTTTACAAAATTCGGTGTTATGGTTGTCCTTCTTACACCATTTACACCACCTCTTTCCTTGGTTAAACGGTTTTCTTTCATTATATTTTTGGTCATTGAACTGTGAGTTTCTATCACGATAATCATTGCGTGGCCTATCAAAGTTTGTCCTACCTTTGTTACCTTGTTCTTTGGTATCAAATTTATTAAAGTGCTGTGTGGCCTTAAAATTCTCTATATGTTTCTTTTTAGTGCCAGCTACCTCTGCCTGGGCTGCTTGATACCTCTCAGCGACATTCAATACCTCCCCCAACCTCTCTGCACCTTGTTCCATGAGAAATTTTCTCAGGTCTGGAGCCATGGACTCTCTTAATTGCTCTATCATGATCATTTCTTTGAGATCTTGGGTCTTCCCCAGAGCAGTCCATTTCTCCAAATAGGTTTCCAGTCTGGCAGAGAATTGGTGGTATTTCTCCCCAGACAAAAGCCTGGAATTTCTAAACTTCTTACGATAAAATTCACCATTCTTTTCATATCTTAATAACAGAGCCTGCTTTAGCATGTCATAATTGTCTTGGTCGTCTCTATTCATTTTAGCAAAAACTTCATAAGAAGTACCCCTAAGCCCCTGGGATAACTTAAGACTCCACCTCTCTCTCTCTAACCCATACGTGGTAGCCAAAAGTTCAAATCTACCTAGATACCCTTCTGTGTCATCGTCTTTCTCAACAAAATGGTCTAAATGAAAACCCATAGCTGAGGTTGAGGCTCCCTGACTAGGAGTGGCATCGGAGGGAAAGGGGCTGGCACCATTTTCAGGAGCATGGCCTTGTACTTCCAACTCCCTTAGTCGTAATTCGTGCTCCCTTTGCAATCTTCTATCTTCTGCTTCCCTCTCGGCAGTCAATCTTTTTTCCTCTCTTTCTGTAGCCTGTCTCTTTTCCTCTCTTTCTGTAGCTAATCTTCTTTTCTCTGCTTCCCTTTCAGCAGCCTGTCTCTTCCTCTGCTTCTAATTTCTTCTCTTCCAATTGGAGCCGCTTTATTTCAGCCACCCTATCTGCCACCAATGCCTTAGCCTCTTTGTCAGCCTCAATCTGCAGCCTCTTAAGTTTTTTGTCAGCTTCAATTTGTAACCTCTTCTCTTCAGCTAACCTCCTATCTTCCCTTTCAATATACTTGTCACATTCTGAAGTTACATATTGGATCAAAGCCTGACCCTCCATGTTCATCTCCTTAGCAGTCAGCACAGCAGCTGATCTGAATTTGGCTAGATCTGCCATACTGTATCACACACTTTAATAATGTCTAAGATAGATTACCAAATCTAATTACCAAAGTAACACTAATTAATTAATTACCACTGGCTGTGAAGATTCATCAACTTTTACTTTCCACCTTAATTATTACTTTTAATTTTAGGGACACTGTTGAATTTATACAAGCTTATACCCCAATAGTTTAATTCCCGGACCAGGAGACCCTTATATACTTGATAAATTAAAATCCCGGGACACGAGCTACCCAATATATGTGGTGGTTTTGATGTTATTAAGTGCGGTTGCTATGTTACCTAGTGTACTGAATGAGGTCAGCTGTAAAGGTCCCTGAAGATAAAAGTTTATGTGAGTTTTACAGGATACCTTTCTGCTACCACCTATGACCTCAAACAGACTTATTCTGCTATTATGTATGTTAGCTACGTTCAATGTCTAGGGTACTGAAATGTGGTGTGCAGGTAATTAAGTACACAGACACACACATATATAAACACTAGGTCTAATACTAAACTCTATGATCAAGTAAATTAACACTGTGTTAAAATTTAAAATTTTTTTTAACTTTATTTAGTCCTGAGTGTCGTGAATTATTCTAATCCCCATATATAAATTAAAACGTAAATGCAAAGCCTAACAAATAAATTTAATAAAAGGAAAGAAGAATGGTAAAGAACAGTGCTGTCACAATGACTGTACTCGAAATCCCCCTTGTTTTCTACTTCGTCTGCAAATTGTAACGCTTTCACGTTGATAGTAAAAGCCTACTGTATTATTACCCGCTTTCTTCAATGAAACGTGTACTGTATTTCTTGGAAAAACCTTGAGGTACGCAAGCTGATCAATGACCTAGATTTAATATTTCATTCATTCCATACACGGCGTAACTAAAGACAGATGGACTAAAGGATAGAGAGAAGGGAGAGGCAGAAAGCCGAACACGTGCAACACTAAACACGCGTCGCGCGATACACAATTGCTGCCATCACGCGTGTAAGGCCACATGCACTAACTTTATTTCAAATCGACAGTGATAAAATTCACTACCCTTCCCAGAGTTAGGTTTTAAAATCCTGAAAAAACGCTTATTAGGAATTATGACATTATACCGGTTTACGTTTGAAAACATTACAGTACCCAGACAGCACATCTTCGAAACAGGAGGTAGAAGAAATTGCATATTTTGAACGCAGCATATTAGCTCTATTAAATATATATATATTTGGGTTCCTTAGGGTTTGCTGACAAAGAATATGTAAAACGTTACGCAAATAGTCTAGGAATTACCAAGTTATGGCCAAAATAAAATAGTGGGGGTGCCTGACAGCATGAAATCATTTCTGCTCATAAAATTTTTTTATAACGTGTTTAAAAAAACATTACGTACGGAAATAGCCTACCATGTTAACTCCTATGTGATTGGAGCGCAACAAATGAAAGACTAAACACGATTTGGTCGGACTATAAATACTATCGTGTGTTGTCAGGGGAAACGTGAGAAAGGGGTACTTTTTTGAAAAGATGTATAGACGTGGTGTGATTGGGTAGAGCTGCGAATATACTCCATTCAGAGCGTCTGTTCATTGCCACATCTTGTAATAAACCTACTAAGAAGCAGTGCGTTGAGCACCAGTGTATATTTTTTATAAAATAAAGCCTGGGACATCGGCAGATCGGAGTTGTGCTATATTCATTGCCGGTCAACGAAACTGTTTATTATTATTTCCATGAATTGTGGGACCGTGGTCTTAAAGTTATTGAGCAGCACCTGGTCAGAGCTTTGCTGAATCCAGAGTCGGACAGCATACTCCTTGGTCCATTTAGCTATCAGTGAGGTGTCTCCAGAGCACAGGGGAGAAATGGAGCAGAGAAGTCTTTTTCTGCCGCCATCACGCAAGATAAGCTGATGTGGCCAGCTGAGCTCAACATTATGTACCCCATCTTACAATGACAATATAAACTAAAATTAAGAGGGGAATTAAATTGTTTTAATACCAGGAACTGAGAACATCTCCAATACTAGTTCCCATAGAAACAAACTATTGAAGTCATGATGACAAATACCAACAGAGCTTGAACAAAACAAAACCAGTATTACCTCATATTACCACCACACAACTGACACATAGGATACCATTTATAATATATGTCACTACAAGAATCATATTAATAAATTCTGTACATATAACTTGTAATTAAAATTGATTGTGATTCCTGGTTCCCTTTGTATTTGAATCAGGACACATATACATTCATGACAGCACTGAATACATATTGTTATTTGAAAAGTTATCAGTGACTCCTTTAATATATCCTCTTAGAGTGTTATATGTATGTGAGTGTCACAGTGTTGTCAAGTGTGGTGGAATAAATTAAATTGTTTATCTGTCTGTTGTTGTTATGACTTACACTTCATCATACACATACCCTAGACATATAACGTAGTCATCACACTACTCCAGAATAATTCTGACTGAGGTATATATATATGTGGCAGCAAGTAAAACTAAAGCTATGAACTTTTCTAACGAGACCTTTGATATCATCTTGAACGGGGAAAAACTACAGAAAGTTGAAAGTTTCAATTATTTAGGCAGTAAAATGACTCAGGATGGTGACACAACAAGAGAAATCCATACTAGAATTGCTTTGGCAGCTAGCGCCTTCAATAGATTATCTAACATTTGGAAATTACGATCATTGAAATATATCACATACCAAGCTTCGTCTGTTTAATTCAAATGTTATCTCAGTGTTAACATACGGCTGTGAGAGTTGGAAAATAACAAAATCATTGGAGAACAAGCTGAATACATTCGAGAACAAATGTCTTAGAAAACTCATGAACATCAGTTGGAAGAATTCAAGACTAATCGACAAATAAGAGAAGACTCTAGGCAGAAATATGTCTCCGACTATATAAGGAAAAGACGATGGTCATATATCGGTCATGTCCTACGAATGCAAAACAACAGAATACCACTACAGGCGCTCACTTGGGTTCCTGAGGGTAAGCGGAAAAAAAAAGGAAGACCAAAAGAAACACTCAGAAGAACAATAATAAGAGAAGGAAGAACGTTGGGCCTAAATAATGTGCAAGAGCTAAGAGGAGTGGCGTCACAACGAACAACCTGGAGAGCACTGGTTTCTGCCTTATGCGCCGTGTTTGGCGCTTAAAGAATTTATTATTATTATTAAGTAAGGTTATCTATAATACACTACTCTTATTAGATATAGATACCTTCACAGCTGATCTCAGTCAGTACACTAAGTCCCTATAAATATTTATAACATCCCACTTTACCACATATATTGGGGTCTCGCCCTCGGGATTTTGAATCTTTCCCTATTACAAATATTGGGGGTAACTCACTTCAGGGAATAATAAGAATTAAAAGGTATCCTTGGGTGAAAATAAATAAGGTTGAGCTCACAGTGCCTGTGTTGTCTTGAGTTAATTAGTCATAGATAAAATTGTTTAGACATTTATCTGTTAGACAATGGCCGACCTGGCAAAATTTCGATCTGCTGCTGTACAGACTGCGAAAGAGTTAGGAATGGGCGGGCAAATTATGATTTCTTATGTCACTGCTGAATGTGACAAATATATTGAACGGGAAGAAAGAAGATTAGAAAAAGAGGCCGAAAGAAAATTAGAGGCTGAGACTAAGAGGTTGCAGATTGAGGCTGAGGCTAAGAGGTTGCAGATTGAGGCTGACAAAGAGGCTAAAGCATTGGAAGCAGAAAGAGAAGACAAAAGATTAGCTGCAGAAAGGGAAGACAAGCGATTAGCTGCAGAAAGGGAAGCAGAAGATAAAAGATTACAAAGGGAACATGAGTTACGACTAAGGGAGTTTGAGTTTCAGGGCCATGCTCCTGAAAATGGACCAGTCCCTTTGCCTCGGATGCTACTGATAGCCAGGGAGCCTCAACCTCAGCTATGAATTTTCATTTAGATCATTTTGTTGAGAAAGACGATGATATAGAGAGCTATCTAAATAGGTATGAACTATGAGCTACCACATATGGGTTAGAGAGAGAAAGGTGGAGCTTAAAGTTATCTCAAGGTCTTCGTGGGGCAGCTTATGAAGTTTTTGCCAAAATGAGCAGAGGTGATCAGGAAAATTATGACATGCTAAAGCAGGCTCTTTTGTTAAGATATGAAAAGAATGCAGAATTTTATAGGAAAAGATTTAGGAATGCTAAACTACTGTCAGGTGAAACCTATCACCAGTTCTCTGCACGAATAGAGACATACTTGGAGAAATGGACTTCTCTGGGGAAAACCCAAGATCTTAAGGAAATGGTCCTTATAGAGCAATTAAGAGAGTCCATGGCTCCAGACCTGAGAAAGTTTCTCATGGAACAAGGTGCAGAGAGGCTGGGTGAGTTGCTAAATGTTGCTGAAAGGTATCAAGCAGCTCAAGCAGAGGTAACAGGTAATAAAAAGAAACAAGTGGATAACTTTAGGGCACCACAGAACTTTAATAAATTTGATCCTAGGGATCAAAACAAAGGTAAGCACCAGTTTGATAGGCCACGGTATGAAAATAAAAATAAAACCCCACAATTCGATGAAAGGAAATATGATGAAAGAAAATCTTTCAACCAAGGAAAAAGGTGGTGTAAGAATTGTAAGATGAACAATCATGACACTGACCGTTGCAGAAGGAAACCTGTATATATGGCCACCCTTCAGGTCAGGTCGACCTCAAGAAAGGAGGAGGATATTATGTTAGATACCACTCCAGAAGAGATGAGGAAGGCACAGGCTGGGAATAAAACACTCAAGCCTTGTTTCAGGAAATTGTCAACTTGTCGTACAACTCCAGGCAAGGGAGATTTTTACATGAAAAACAAGTTGATGTATAGGAAGACTGGAGCTAGATCCAAAGGTCAGGGACAGCTGGTACTTCCTAAAAGATATAGGGCAGAATTAATAAGGAGCCTACATGTGAAACCAGATGGGGACCATGAGAAGATAGGTACCATCATTCAAAAGGTGGCTCACCATTATTATTGGCCCAAAGCAAGATGGGACATTGAGAATTTTCTAGAAAGGTGTAGCATAGCACATGAGGGAACACCCACAAGTGGGAACATTGATCAGGACCTGGACACGCCAAGGGGCAAAATTAGGCCTGACCATAAAAAGAAATATAAATTTGATAAAGTGGACCAATGAAATGGGAAGCCCCTTTTCACGGACAAGCTTCACTTAACTGTTTTACAATGGCCACTATGCGGAGAGTGCAAAAAGATGTCTTACCCCAGGATAAGCCGAAAATCCCTCAATCGGACTTAAAAAAACTGGAGGAAGAAGATGTAGAGAGGAAATCTCTCATCAAGAATTTTAAGTGGGGAGAAAGCCCCAAAAGAAAAATTGGTAGCGGTCGTTTTATGCATGATAATTCTGGGAAGAAAAATCATCACTATAGAGCTTCGAGTGGAAGAGACCATACCGGTGCATGGACAAATAGGTCCACAAAATTAAAGGTCCATATGTAGCTTTGTTAAGAACGTGGACTGATGAAAAGGCAGAGGAAAACATTACATCTTCATACCAATATGTGAATGAGCTGACCACTCGTTTAAAAACTGGCTGGAAACTTGCCAATGAAAATTTGAAACAAGCCAGGAAGAAACATGCTGCCTATTATAACAGGAAGGCGAAAGACAGAGATTTGGCTGTGGGAGAGAAGGTACTGCTTCTTCTCCCCGGGAGTCAGAATAAGTTACAGATTGGATGGCAAGGTCTATATACAGTTTTAGAGAAGGTGTCTAGAACAAATTATAAGATAGATAAGAAGGGGAAAGAAAAAATCTATCATGTGAATCTCCTGAAGAAATATTTGGAAAGAGAACATCAGGAAGAGACACACTTGTTGACCTTGTCCATCGCCATGGAGATGAAAAAGGAACCACTTTCATCATTTGAATATCCATTACACCCCTGTGAGACAGCAGCACAGGTGAAAATCAGTACACATTTAACAAAAACTCAGAAAGAGAGAGTGCAACAGGTTCTAAATAATCATGCAGAGGTGTTAACAGACCGACCAGGGCATACAAACCTATTGGAATATGATATGAAACTGATAGACCCCACACCTGTCTGTATGAAACCATATTCGATTCCGTTTGTTAAGGAGAAAGCTTTGAAGGAAGAGATAGACTATCTGTTGAAGGAAGGAATTATTTCGCACAGTGAATCCTCATATAGTTCCGGTGTTGTACTCTTAAGGAAGCCCTCTGGAGAACATAGACTCTGTATAGATTACAGGAGACTGAATGCTATTACAGAAGGACAGGTGGATCCATTGCCGGATACAAATCAGCTGTTTGCCAGACTAAATAAAGCTAAATGTTTCTCAAAAGTGGATTTGAGTAAAGGATACTATCAGATTCCAGAAAAGCCTGAGGTTAGACCATACCTAGCTTTTAGTACCTCAGAAGGACACTATGAGTTTAATAGATTGCCATTTGGATTGAAGAATGCGCCTAGTGTCTTCTCTAGAATGATGAGAAAATTATTGGACCCTCTGAATAATCCATGTATAACAAATTTCATGGATGATATCCTTATAGCAACAGAAACATTTGAGGAACACATTGACTCTGTGAAGATGCTGTTTGATCGACTTAGGGAAGCAAATTTAACAGCCCGACCAACCAAATGTTGCATTGGATGTAAAGAATTGGAATTTTTGGGACACACAGTTTATCAGGGAAACATGACCCCTGACCCAAAGAATTTAGAGAAACTAAAGAAAGCCCCGAGACCACAAACCAAGAAGGACGTGAGATCCTTTGTCTCATTATGTGGTTTCTACCAGAAGTATATCAAAAACTTTAATTCCATATGTGCACCGTTAACTGATTTGACACGTAAAGGACATCCATATCGCATTACATGGACACCACAATGTGAAATGACTTACCAAGAATTGAAGGAAAAGCTCACAAGTAAACCTATTTTGAAATTACCTGACTTAAGTCAAGAATTCATAGTAAGGACGGATGCCAGTAATATTGGGCTGGGTGCAACTTTACTACAGAAATCAGATGCATTGGATGGGGAATTAAGCCCAGTGGCATATGCTAGCAGGAAGTTGAATAAAGCTGAAATCAACTAGCGAAAAAGAATGTCTTGCAGTAATATGGGCAATAAAGAAATTCAATATTTATCTGTATGGGAAGGCATTTAAGTTGCAAACGGATCACAAACCTTTATCGTTTCTAGCCCAGGCTAGGCATGAGAACTCTAGGTTACTCCGATGGTCCTTGCTTTTGGCTCCCTATAATTTTAGCATTGAGTATATATCTGGAAAAACAAATTTGGGAGCGGATTTTTTAAGCCGCCATCCGTGTGATGAGAATCACCGTAAACCCCAGAAATAATAATAAATTTCTCTATGTGTATATAGAATAAAGGACTGACATATAATGTCTGTTTTAAGAGGGGAGATTGTGTCGTGAATTATTCTAATCCCCATATATAAATTAAAACGTAAATGCAAAGCCTAACAAATAAATTTAATAAAAGGAAAGAAGAATGGTAAAGAACAGTGCTGTCACAATGACTGTACTCGAAATCCCCCTTGTTTTCTGCTTCGTCTGCAAATTGTAACGCTTTCACGTTGATAGTAAAAGCCTACTGTATTATTACCCGCTTTCTTCAATGAAACGTGTACTGTATTTCTTGGAAAAACCTTGAGGTACGCAAGCTGATCAATGACCTAGATTTAATATTTCATTCATTCCATACACGGCGTAACTAAAGACAGATGGACTAAAGGATAGAGAGAAGGGAGAGGCAGAAAGCCGAACACGTGCAACACTAAACACGCGTCGCGCGATACACAATTGCTGCCATCACGCGTGTAAGGCCACATGCACTAACTTTATTTCAAATCGACAGTGATAAAATTCACTACCCTTCCCAGAGTTAGGTTTTAAAATCCTGAAAAACGCTTATTAGGAATTATGACATTATACCGGTTTACGTTTGAAAACATTACAGTACCCAGACAGCACATCTTCGAAACAGGAGGTAGAAGAAATTGCATATTTTGAACGCAGCATATTAGCTCTATTAAATATATATATATATTTGGGTTCCTTAGAGTTTGCTGACAAAGAATATGTAAAACGTTACGCAAATAGTCTAGGAATTACCAAGTTATGGCCAAAATAAAATAGTGGGGGTGCCTGACAGCATGAAATCATTTCTGCTCATAAAATTTTTTTTATAACGTGTTTAAAAAAACATTACGTACGGAAATAGCCTACCATGTTAACTCCTATGTGATTGGAGCGCAACAAATGAAAGACTAAACACGATTGGTCGGACTATAAATACTATCGTGTGTTGTCAGGGGAAACGTGAGAAAGGGGTACTTTTTTGAAAAGATGTATAGACGTGGTGTGATTGGGTAGAGCTGCGAATATACTCCATTCAGAGCGTCTGTTCATTGCCACATCTTGTAATAAACCTACTAAGAAGCAGTGCGTTGAGCACCAGTGTATATTTTTTATAAAATAAAGCCTGGGACATCGGCAGATCGGAGTTGTGCTATATTCATTGCCGGTCAACGAAACTGTTTATTATTATTTCCATGAATTGTGGGACCGTGGTCTTAAAGTTATTGAGCAGCACCTGGTCAGAGCTTTGCTGAATCCAGAGTCGGACAGCATACTCCTTGGTCCATTTAGCTATCAGTGAGGTGTCTCCAGAGCACAGGGGAGAAATGGAGCAGAGAAGTCTTTTCCTGCCGCCATCACGCAAGATAAGCTGATGTGGCCAGCTGAGCTCAACATTATGTACCCCATCTTACAATGACAATATAAACTAAAATTAAGAGGGGAATTAAATTGTTTTAATACCAGGAACTGAGAACATCTCCAATACTAGTTCCCATAGAAACAAACTATTGAAGTCATGATGACAAATACCAACAGAGCTTGAACAAAACAAAACCAGTATTACCTCATATTACCACCACACAACTGACACATAGGATACCATTTATAATATATGTCACTACAAGAATCATATTAATAAATTCTGTACATATAACTTGTAATTAAAATTGATTGTGATTCCTGGTTCCCTTTGTATTTGAATCAGGACACATATACATTCATGACAGCACTGAATACATATTGTTATTTGAAAAGTTATCAGTGACTCCTTTAAGATATCCTCTTAGAGTGTTATATGTATGTGAGTGTCACAGTGTTGTCAAGTGTGGTGGAATAAATTAAATTGTTTATCTGTCTGTTGTTGTTATGACTTACACTTCATCATACACATACCCTAGACATATAACGTAGTCATCACACTACTCCAGAATAATTCTGACTGAGGTATATATATATGTGGCAGCAAGTAAGGTTATCTATAATACACTACTCTTATTAGATATAGATACCTTCACAGCTGATCTCAGTCAGTACACTAAGTCCCCTATAAATATTTATAACATCCCACTTTACCACACTGAGCCAAGTTTTCTTATGGTCAGGACGTGTGAATCAAGATGAATTTATATCAATCAAAGAGCATATAATTGAATGATCACATGAAAAAATTTGTACATAGATATATAAGTGAAATTTGTTAATATGGATACTAACTACAGAGTCTTTGGGAAAACTAGTACTGGATGACGGGTCGTGGTGGTATCATCATGCCTAGTTCTTGTTATACTGTTCATTGGTTTTTTAACAGGGGTAATGGTGGTAAAGTCTTTATTCACAGTGTTTTTTAAATTTATTTATTTATATTGATGAATCAGCAGCAGGCCAGGTCTTCAATACTTAACTGGCCTGTGTCGATGTAGTCAAGATGTTCACTTGGCCCACTCCTCACAGCTGCTGAGGTAAAATGATAGGCTACTTCTCACAGTTGCTGAGGTAAAATGATAGGCTTCTCCTCACAGTTGCTGAGGTAAACTAATAGACTTCTAGTTATCCACCGTTTGATCTCTTCAGAGCATCTGGCACTAGCACAGTGCCAGACAAAGAAACTCTGAAACCACAAAATTAGGCTATGTCATAGCATACTGCCTACTTTACCCTGTTTACTAATCATAAACATAAATTAACAAGACAAGATCAGATCTCTCTGACCGACCCAGCCCCTCTCATCCAGGCTGTCATCAAGTAGCACCAGTTTCCCATTCCTCTATGACTGCATTACATCTGAAATATATTCATTAGTCTCTTTTTCCATCTAATAAGGTGGGTGATATGTTCCCACTGATCTCCTGAAATAAAAATCTGTCTTCTACATTCTTGGATATGTTTTCCCATATTATTCATTCGCCTCTAGGCCCTGGACTGTCGCTGGGGACCTAGAATAAGTACTCACTTGTCGTAATCATTTTTCATTATATGGCAGTATCAATCACTCAGAATTGTTAAATAAAAGGTTAATAATTTTTCCCTTACCACAATTCAAATGAAAACACACAGATACGTTGTACTAGCACAAACTCAGCTGAGCTGCTGGCTATACTATGGCGTCCCACTTGAAATATTATCTATCTTTACTGGGCGTCACAGTTCTAAGCATCAACGATCTGTTGCTGTTAACAGTCTTCAACAAATGGCACTTGCCGGCTAATTTTTGTCAACAATATTACTCGTTCGTCCAATCAGAGTACTTCCCCTCTACAGTTTAAATATTTAAACTTAAATGTCCAATTTTAGTCCAGTTTCGGTCTAGTGTGAAATGTACTTCTGTTGGTCCGTCTGTCCGAACTTGGGTTTTCCCAAAATTACACTTGGTTTTGGACCAAACTACAAAAAAAAAAACTACACAAATTTTGTCTCACTTACGTATAAGATTTCTATGCTAAGTTATTTTTAGCTTCTACCCTCCTTGTCTGCCTCTTGTCCACATGTAATTTGTTTTTCTACGTTAGTCTCAAGGACGTGTCAAAAGTAACTTTTGTGAGAAGTATGCACAAATAACTGTCTGCTCGTCTGTATTGAACAATACAGTCTTTCGTCAATATCTTCCGTGTTATCTGTCTGTCTTTGTAATTAAAAGTATATTATTTCTCAGGGAAAGATGGACTATCAAACTAGCTAATTTTTATTCTTCTAAACTTATTATTAAGAAAATACATAATTTTGCCCATGTTAGTCTTGAAATTTGTTTTTACTACTCGTTCACGGCGTTTGCCGCTATATTCAAATTAAAACGACTATTTACCGTAGAACGTCCAAGATACGTCTGTTTCTGACAAGAGCTACGGTCGTTTTTCGTGTTCAATTTCTTACATTGTGTCAACTATTGGCGTAATTTTTTTCTTTAAAACTACAAATTGCGTCTTCTAGGCTTTACATTCAAACACGTGTGCAGACCGCATCATTTTTTCCTTTTATCTCTGTTTCTACCCCGTCTAAACGGATAGGCCGTTAGTCTTCATGTTATAAACTAGTTGGTTTTCAATGACACTAAAAAACGCTGGCGTGGGCGAAGAAGTAGCAGCGTATCTTATCCAAATTTTATCCCTACATTTCATTTTAACTGTTATCTTTATAAATGGAGGAATTTTAGCGTTGCATCACTGTAATTTCACCACACTGTCACAGCAAGGCGATGGCGCCGTTTGGTTGGTCCTAGGTTCGATTCCCGGTAAGCCTATCACTTATATTTGCTTTTCTGTTGTCTAGTGTCATCCTTTATGTCTAACGAATACCTGATAATTACCTTTATTTATTTACTAATTTATTTAAAGTATGAAAGAAAACATTAAAATCTTTATTTTAAATGTTGATTTTGTTTTATCACAACGCCATCTAGTAACGTACTTGACACTTTCCTTTTTTTTTTTTTTGGTCCACATTTTGAGCGATCTCGAAGATTTCAATCTGCTAATTGCTTTATGAATCAAAATGCAGTGTCTTTAAATAATTCTTTCTTTTGTGATCTCGAAAATTCCAATTTGCTAATTGTTTTATGTATCCGAAAAAGTGTCTTCAAATAATTCTTTCTTTTGAAATCTCGAAGATTCCAATTTCCAAAATGTTTCTATGTATCCAAACACAATGTTTTCAAACAATTTCTTCTTTTGTGATCTTGGAGATTCCAATTTGTAATATTGTTTTATGAGTCCAAAAAATAGTTTCTTCAAATAATTCTTTCTTTTGTGGTCTCGAAACTTTCAATTCACAAATTGTTTTGTGTATATAAAAAAAGTGTCTTCATACAATTTTTTATTTTGTGATCTCGAAGATTCCAATTTTTAAATTCTTTCGCTTTATCCAAACATAATGTCTTCTAATAATTCCTTCTTTTGTGATTTGCTAAATTATTTTATGAATCCAAAAACAGTTTCTTCAAATATTTCTTTCTTTTGTGATCTTGAAGATTTCAATTCGCATGTGACATAATTTGTGAGCTCTCTTCTCCTCTCAGGCAGTATTGAACTACATTGGTTGTGCGTACTGAATTAGGTGCATTATTCTATTGTTAGCACTCTTTTCACTACTATTATTGTTCACGTTTCACGCGTCGATTCATGACAGGACCAGACACGCATATCGCCCATTCCTGAGAGATTAGTTGAGTCCCTAAGACGTGATAATACCACATTGACTCCAGGTAAATGCGAGCACGAAGTGTTTGCTTAAGATTGCATAATTACTTCCGACTCGACCGCAGGGTTAGGTGATTATAGATAAACGCAATCTTGGAAAACATCTCGAAAAGCGAGCAGGACGAATGATGTAAGGAAACTTCCGGACAACCTGGTTATGATCAGGAAAAATGTAAGAAGTTGTAACGTGAACATTACCAAGAATTGTCGGATGAAGCAACTCCATTTAAGGAGGGTGACTGTTTGAAATTTTCAAACGCGTGAGTCATACAGAATACTGCATGAGGAAAAGTTTTCATAATATGAACTTTGAATGTATTGGCTGGCATTTGAGGCGCCAATAAAAAACCGCGCTGATTGCGAGTTTGTCAGAAAACGCCAGGTGGAAGCGTGGGCCGGGAACCTACGATATAACGTAGAAAAATTGACATACGGCACTGCATTCCTGAAATCGTCAACGTAGACAGCTCGGACTTTGCTACATAGAAGAATAGAGTTGGATTCTGAATTAATAGGACCGGACAAAAAGTATTAAGGGCATATCTGTACATCAGTAGAAAACTCTCCAACATTAATACAGAACCCGGAATTCTACAGGACCACTCACAAGTCACAGAGGGATTCTGAAATATAGATAATACCATAGACGTGTGTTCGAGGCATCTGTATTGATTTCTCAATTACTTAGTTGGTGGTACGGATTGGAGAGACCATTTGAGGTTCTTCTCACGTTACCAATTGTACTAGTCTGTGATTCGAAGCTTGAGATCGACACGTGAAACCAACATCCCACGGGTGGTGAAGATCCTTGCCTTGAACAGAAGCGGTTAACTATAGAATACTTTAAAGACGTGCCCTTGCCACAGAGACGAAGTGACGGAACCAGCAGCACCAACATTTCAGCAATTTGGAAGCTAAGTTACATTTTTTAGCAGGCCAAATCAAAAGACTATATTTTCATCTCCCTAACCGAGATCTACGATGAACCATAATTTCTCATAATTACCATTTCATGTTTATTTACATTTGTTCCAAAATAATTGACCATTAAATGTGTTATCTGTTGTTTTAATAAATTCATAGTTGAATTAATTATTACAGAGCGAAAGGCACACGTATGAGTCCTGATTTGAATATATGTAGTTATATCTACATATGAAGAGCCAATAATAATAATAATAATAAGAGAAATTTCGCGGAGTTAAATCAGCTGAGGGCTTGAACAAGCTAATTAGAAGATAATCCATCTCCACAAAAGGCGGCGGGTCAGAAATAAAGTTGACGTGCCCAGACTCATTCGGCATTGTTCTTGACTTCTGAAATAACCTGTGGAATACTCCCTCAAGGTAGAAGCATCATCATCCTTCTATCTACACCTCTGTCAAGAGTAACCTTGTGCGAAGGTAGACACATTTGAAGACCGACATTAGATACTCTTGGTTTTGGCCACTGTTGGACCACTACTGCAGAGCAAGGGGAGGCAAATTGGTTTGTGTATTCGCATAAAAATTGACTTCAAATAATTCTTTCTTTCATGCATTACCCATTAACTCCCTGTGGAGCATATGACTTCAAGAAGTTCACGCCAAACCTTCCTGTTCTGTGCCATTCGTTCAAGGTCTTTCCATGCCTTGTTTTTGAAACAGCCTATTCATGTCCGTCTCCAATCTTCTTCTTCTTCTGCCCGTGTTTAGGTCGACCTCTAATTGTCTTACTGAGACGGGTTTGTCTCCCCTGCACGAAGCAGTCATCAGCTCTTTCAGTGGTGGTTCATGTGTCAAGTTATTTGCAGTGATTAGGTTGCCAACCTAATATGCAACTGTACATCCACAAGCAAATTATACAAGTCAAAATGCAAATATAAAATGATAAAATGTACATATTACCCCGAGTTTGTTAGAGTGAGTACGGACTTTTTGCACTGGTCCGAATATTGTCGGGCAACTGTTTAAGATGCCGTACCTTTCAGGTGAGTTATGTGTCTTGAGTGCACTTGAAGATGGATCCTATAACTTAAGGCGCAAAGTGATGTCTCTGGTGCTACTATCTTCTAAGAATTCACGTCCAGACCTATTGCATGTCCTATATTTGGGTCCTAATATTCCGTGTTCCAGGCTGTCTATGATTTGTTCTCGACGAAAATGGCAGTCAATGAAGTAATCTTACAACGCTGTAGAATATGATCGAAAGTTTTGCCTACACACCCAGGTTGCTTAGTAGAGGAGAAGTCCAATCAGGAGCAGTCTAACTTAGCATTTCAAACGCTAAACCAATTGTGAAGAAGTGTCCGATTTTGGTAGGGGGCACCCTACTACCCTAATGTAGAAGATTAATACATGACAACATAAGATATTGCTTTATACATGTGACATTCAAACTCCATAACCATATAAGATATTGCTTCTTCTGTTTCGCCTGTCATGTTTACAAACTCACTACTTCAGAGATGTAACATTATAATCTCCTCCAAAAACTTACTTTCTTTTTCTGGTAGTTGATTATCACAACAAAATCCATGTGTCGGAAGTATTACATTACTGTTCGTGTCTTAATTTTTCCCAAGATTGTTATCCTCCTACGTCCCAGTGTGATCGACCGTGTATTTGGGCATGTCGTGTTTGCAATCAAACACCTTATCATGCGACAATATGGTTTCGTGTTATTTCTCAGACAAAAGGTCTGGGTTAACAATAGGAATGTCGCTCAGCGTAGACTCTTACTCCAAATGGAACTTGCAATAAGCGAAAAGCCAATGTGCCAAGTTCGCTCCTTCGCTAAACGTCGCCGATAACAAAGAAAAAAATAACCAGGAGATTGGGGTGGGTGAAGATGCGACAAGATATGGTAAGATAACCTTGGTCGAGGAGACTGTAAAAAATGAATACTGGAAGAATTTGAACGTAAACGGAATGGTAGGGCAATAGTGCTAGAGATGAGTGAAGCAGAAAAAAGAACGAACGCATTTTGTGACACTTACCCTGTAGATTCCAGGACAATGACTACCTGAGTATGTTATCAACTGTTGATGTTTTTGACGTTTTGGTGGTTTTTAAGAATTTTCTACTGGATGGAGTGACCAGCCCTATGCCCAACCCTCATTAGCTGCGTCGTTTGTGCTTGTCACATAAGTCCTCCAGTGGTTTTATTTCTATTAGATCACGTTCTATCGGAATTTCATTTTCATCCATCTGTAATGGGGAATATTGACAATATGATCGACTTATTATTTATTTTTAAAATGAAATAAGACGCTATTGTGCACACTGAACTTGAGAGTACCTTAAGAAAATAGAAAGAAAGAATTGTGAAGTGAAAAAAACCAACTTTCCGACGAAGCGTGAAAAACGTTAGTTAAAAACTTATAAATTCACAGATCAATGTTTTATTTTAATCCGCCGTGACCTGTGACATTTCTTATAGTATGAAGGAAGCCAGAAAGGTGTTTCTGAAATCACGTGTCACAAATTGAGGAAAGGGGGGGGGGGGGGGGGGGGGGGGGAGGGGGAGGGGGGGGGGGAAGACAAACATGAAGTGTTAACGATGCGTGCAAAAGTACAGAAGTCATGAAAAATAAAGTATAAGTGGCCAAATATATGTTCAATATCACGAGGCAGACCTTAGCGTCCAAAACGATTGATGCAGGATCTGAATATCAGGATAGTCAAGCATAACATGTACTCTCTATTATTACGAGTAAGTAAGCTGTCAACAAATGACGGAAATAAATTTATGATGTACACTTTCTGCTGCATATCCTGATAACGGTACTTATTGCCCCTGTAGTTATTTCATTCCTGTCCATTTCATGTCACCTTCATTGGATCGTTGTAATCAAACCTACCTGGATGCATTAGCTATGAAGCTACGGAGAGAGGCGTCAAAAATGACGTGGGGAAAGTTAAAAAGCCAATGGAATGAAATTTGACTAATAAGTTAACAGCTCTTTTATCGCAAAGTGTGTGTGTGTGTGAGAGAGAGAGAGAGAGAGAGAGAGAGTGTGTGTGTGTGCGTGTGCGCGTGCGCGTGCGCGTGCGCGCGTGTGTGTGTGTAAAAATGTACGGACATCTCTTTAAAATCTTGCCTTGGTACGTATTTTATAAAAAAAAAAAAAAAAAAAAAAACATTCACACACAGCCACAACAAAAACTGGAAATAAACCTTTCATGGCTTCGGTTTCGAATCATTATTTAAACGTGTATCGATTTGGGCGACTTAATCGGCCAAGAACATATGACCCCTTAAAATTCATTTCAACCTCTTAAAAACTACGAGTATTAACTGAGATGATCTTGCACACAGCAGTGGGTATTGTATTGTATAGATCAACTTGACTATATGTTTTCATAACCACTATTTGTTCTCTACTTTTATGCATATACCTAAGATAGAGATACATGCATATTCGTATGTACCGGCGATACTTTTTGCAAAGAAATCTGTGTAATGTGAATATTGTACCACGGAAATATTGTTAGTCCTGCGTGTTCTTTCAATTGGTGTTCAATTTAGTTTTCACAGTGCGATATGTGCCTTTTCATGAAAAACTTTGGTGGGAATGTGTCATTGTTCGTTACATTTCAATTAGTTCATAAGAAAACTTTTAATTTGTTAATACGGTACAGAAACTCGGTCAGTTAGCACCAGCTGGAAGAAACCATGAGCTGTTTATGTACCAAAGACTGGACCGTTTTTCATGAAAACAAATACAAAGACCCTCGAGAATTTTCATTTAGGAAAGAGAAGTTGTATCAAACGGTAAACAAATATTGAATAACTAGCACATACATCATTTTATTGAATACTCTTTGTACACTCTCAGACGCCACATGAATATGATCAAAGAAAACTGTGGTCAGCTTGAGGCGATAACTGTTTCCATAGTTTTTAAAGGAATGGTACTGGAGACGGTCATATGTAGTATGTTGAGTGTTTTCTGGGCTTGGTCGATACCTTTTGCCTCTTCCTCTGTGCCTTTACTCCACAGTACAGGGGAAGGTGCCCACAAGTAGGCTACCAACAAACTCCTGCCAACTAATATCCTCTACAATCAGTTCAAAGTATTTCCGAGTCTACATTATCTATTTAATTTTTGTTTCTTTGTGTGTTCCCCTTCCTCCATCTACCTCTTTTACACTGGATATTCCAGAACAAGGCCTGCTTTGTAATGCTACGTATTAAGAGGTCTCTTCAATGTGTGTCCTTTCCATCGCTAAATCTTCTCGTTTGTTCCACATCAGTGCTTTATTTCTAGAAGGGTGAACTGCTTCAGTTATGCATTGAAAATAATCCCCTTCCATATGTTCATTGACAATGGTTTAATGCACATTACTTCTTGTTTTCAGGATTGATGCTTTTATAAGGGTTATCGTACGCGAACTCGTTTCAGATGAGTACATTTTATTTGTAATTTGCATTCTGATGGTCTTTTCCTTTTTGAGATGGCTTGATATCGTTTAGTTTTAATGACTATCTTCATTGCACACGGATAACTCCATCGTCCTGCTCCAATCTCCTCCATTTGATCACAAAAGGAGGAGCTAAAAAACTGTGCACGAACTATGTAGCCCCGGCGAGGATCCTAATGTTAGTATATAGGAATCACTTACTTAGTTGTTCCTCTTCTACCGTGAGGTGTAGAGGTTTTTGGAAGAGTAAGCGCCATACTATCCTAAAGGCTGTCTTCCTCCTGGACAGGTTAGAATCTAGTCCTCAGTCCTTCAGAGATTGTCTAATGTTGTCCTCCCAGTGGACTCTGGGTCGTCCTGGAGGTTTGGATCCCTGGCTCTTAGTTTTGCATACTTGTCGTGGTAGCCGATATTCTCCCATTCTGCAGACATAGCCAAGCTATCGCAGCTGGGACTGTTTAACTTGGGTCTGCATGGGCTGGGTTTTGAGGCCATGCCGTATCGTCTAGTTGCGTACTACATCTCTTCCTGTTACTTCAACCACCTTCCTCATATACCTCATTTCTGAGGTTTGGGGCTGGCCTTATGGGATGTGGTCATTGCCCTCGTTTCGCATCCATAGAAGTAATAGGTCGCCTGCTGCTCCCATGTACTTAACCATTTCTGGTATTATACCATCATTCCTGCTGATTTGCACATCTTAATTTTCTCTAGTGCTGCCTTCAGTTCTTCCCTCTTTATGCCATCTTCGCCAACTTTGGTTTTCTCTTCTGTGATAATGCTTATCAGTTCTGGGGCTTGACCTTGCTGACCACCAAGGAGCTCTGATAAATATTCTTTCCATAATTTCATTACTTCCTTTGGGACTGTAAGCAGTTTGTCTTGCTTGTCCTTTATGGTTTAAGAGGACATTGCTTTTCCTTCCTCGAGTTCTTTAGGGTCTTGTAGAACTATTTCTAGTTTTCTTGAGCATTTTTTCTAGCTTTTCTCCAAATTCTTCCCAGGATTTCTGTTTTGCTGCTAACACCTTATTCTTTGCTTCTGTTCTGAATTTCACATATTCTCTATATTTCTTTGTTTTTCCTGCTGTGTTTTTAGCTTCTAAGTATTGTTTCCATGCATCTTTCTTTTCTCTTATTATCTCTTTAACTTCTTCTGTCCACCAAGGTGTCCTCTTTCTCTTCTTCCCAAGTCGGGTAAGGTAAATAAGGTAAAGGATCCCGTTACACGCCCATTGAGGCATATTAGGAATATGGTGTTAGGCCCATATTTTCTTAACCATCGGCACACTAGGGGTGATGTGGTCAGCATCACGCCGGCCGCCTTAACCTTCCCAGAAGTTGCTCTGGTACCCAGTTGGGGCTGGGTCGACCCAGAAGCCGTTGCAGCCTAAAATAATCCCACCTCATTTGGGGATCGAACCATAGACCACAGAGCTAGGAAGCCAGTGCACTAACCACTATGCTACCGCGGCTCCCCTTCCCAAGTCGAACTTCACCATATGCTTCTGCTGCAGATGATTTGGGGATGTCCTTGAATTTAAGCCACGGGGTTTCCAGGTTATCAGATCATTCTTCAATGTTTCTCACCCCTGTAGCAATAAGCCCCCTGATACCTGGTTTTAACTTCTGGACCTCTTAGCTTGTAGGTCTTGTAGCTCATCTCCCCATCCCGATTATTTAGTTTCTTGCGTGATGGTGGGCAATGCCTAGGCTGAGAAACTCTTTCAGTTGTTCTTTTAATTATCAGCAGGTTGTGATTACTTTCAATCTCTGGCCCTCTCCAGACTCTAGCATCCCGCACATACTTAAATGAGCTCATCTTAACAATGGCATAGTAGATGTATTATTTCTCACTCTTTATTGGTTCATATATGGTGTATGTATGTATGTATGTATGCGCTTATGGGGGAACTTTATGTTCGCAATGAAAAGGTTTTGCTCAGTGCAGAATCTAAGGAGTCGCTTTCCATTGACATGTAGTGTTTCTTCTCCACACCTTCAAGATAACTCCATCCCCATCTAGCATGGTCATTTCCAACTCTGGCATTGAAATCTCTCTGGAGAATAATTTCATCAGGTAGTTGTTCATTGTCTTTTGAAGCAACTCGAAGAATTCCTCCTTGGCCTTTGCTCTCTCATCATCATTTGGTCCATACGCAATGACAAGGTTGACTATGGTTTCTCCTTCTTTTAGCTTTAGCACCAAAAAGCGCTCTTTGACAAAGTTCCAACCTTTGATGCTATAATTTTTTTTTTTTAGCCACAATACAACCCACACCCCCTTTATTTTTTTCGGATGTGGGGACTTCTCTGTAGAGCAGTATGTCGCCATCCATAACTCCTTGTCCCTTTTTCTTCGTTTCCGTCAAAACCAGGATTTCTAATTTTGCTTTCCGTATCCCTAAAAACCCAACCCCTGCAGACCCAAGTAGAACAGTCCCAACTAAGATGGCTTGGCCATGTCTGCAGAATGGGAGAAGATCGGCTACCATTACAAGCATGGGAAACTAAGAGCCAGGGATCCAGACCTCCAGGACGACCCAGAGTCCGCTGGGAGGACAACATTATACAATCTTTGAAGGACAGAGGACTAGAATGGAACTAGACCAGGAGGAAGACAGCCGATAGGATAGTATGGCGCTCTCTCTCTTCCAAACCTCTACACCTCACGGTAGAAGAGGAAAGACTAAGTAAGCTTTCCTTACCTCCTCTACCAGCTCCTCTTCTGTCCCATTAATATTCCTAATGTTCTATGATCCATAAATCGTCCGTAATTCGTGCTAGTTCGTCGCCTTTAAGATCAGTCAGATTTTCTCTTTGTCCTTTCTTGTAATCAGTTTAAAAAAAAAAAAACAGTCTACAATAACCAATACACTGACATCACATTACACAGCAAAAATAACTGCCCGATATGAAATTTTGCGCTGAACAGACCGGGTCTTACGCTGAGTTGTAATGCTAATGTGACATTTCATTTTATAATACAGCCGTTAATTCTCTGTGTCTTGACGCCTCATTCATAGAAATCAATTGGGTAGGAGTGAAGAAATAACAATTTAAAAATAGGACGTGATTTTTTATATGACCTTCCAGTAACGGCCGGTTTAACTATTAGCAGAACTGGGCGGTCGTCTAGGGCTACAAAACGTGGAGGCTGCAGCAAAATTGAGCGGACTAAAAAATCTGCATGACCCAAGAAAGAAATAATAATAATAATAATTCTCGAAAATCGTGTTATTTTTCTGTGACCTTTCTACAACACAAAATAATCGTGTGTATACATGCACGTGTATATATATATATTTGTGTGTGCGTGTGTGTGTGTTTAGCACATGTATATGCATGCAGCATGTGCTTAATTCAGTATTTTTGTATTTAAGTAGACTTTCTATAGGTTATTGTAAGTATTCTAAGAACTTGTTGAAAACCTGCACTTCACATTAAGCTAAAACGTAAGAAATGAAACAACTGAATAATACACAACACAATGTATTGCATAGAAAAGATAATAATAGATTAAAGGGCCGGAACACTTATCAGACGGGGGGGGGGGGACCTCATCTGATGATCAGATTTTATCCCGTTGTAACGCACTGTTTATACTTTCCTATCATATCATTAACATTTATCTAATTTAGTGTTTCCAAAAATTTATACTAACTGTGTACCCCTTATGAGAGTCTAGTCTTACCGGCGTACACCTCTCATACATTACATTTTAAAGTGGGACTGGTATTGATTACAAAAATCTTAATCGATTAATCAAATTGCTTTAAGCGAAGATTAACCGACCAATTTTGAACAATTTGATAAATTATAACAAAATCATAAATCACTTTTTTTTAAAAATTGTTTTTGAAAGCACCAAGGACTTTGTTTATTTTACATGTTATAAGGCAACATCGTCCTGAAAATATAATGAAAATACCGAAAAGTTACAACCAAACAATTTATTATTATTGACAATACTTGACAAATTCCATATTACAGGCCTCTAACATAGCAAAGGCTCTCGCATTTAACGAAAAAAAAAAAAAAAAAACGTAAACATAGCTAAAAATGTAAAAAATGATAAAAATTTGTTTTAAGAAATTTCTTTCTGCAGATAAAAAAACAATGATAAAGGAATATAAAAACTTTCGGCCATGTACCCACTGAATCTTTTTTCATGTACGCCCGGGTTTAGCGTACCACACTTTGGGAAACACTGGTCTAATTGGAAAAAAGAAAATAACGTGGCACGGTTATGGTGATATAACTAGCAGCTATAATATCCTTTCTTTTTTTTCATCGTCTGCTTATTTTCCCTACGGCTGTCTGCGTTAGTTTCGAATAATAGTCCTTTTAATCTAGCATAAGTCTTTTTTCATCGCATCGCAAGCTTCATAAAAACACTTGCTGGTTGAAATGATGGATTCCATCACAGATGTCCACAGAGGCTCTTTAAGTGTTCTTCAAAGGCCTTGTGCTTGAGAAAATTGTGTGCATAGCTCTCAATAAACATACCTGACGTATGAGCCTGAAAAGGAGGGCAAAAGAAACCAAAATAAAATAAACCTAAGAGTAAAAAAAGGCTGTTTCAAAGATTATTGCATTCTCTCACTAGGAATGCATTCTGTCAGCGTACACACATTTTTCTCACATTTTATTAATGGTGTACTTCCTGTCATGAAATATTCTAATCCACATATATAAATTATTAGGTAAATATGAAGCCTAACAAATAAAATTAATAAAGAGAAGAGCAATGGTAAAATGACAGTGCTGTCACAAGGAATGTACTCGAAATCCCCCTTGTTTTCTGCTTCGTCTGCAAATTGTAACGCTTTCACGTTGATATAAAAGCTTACTGTATTATTACCCGCTTTCTTCAATGAAACGTGTGCTGTATTTCTTGGAAAAGCATTGAGAGGCCCTGCGTAATGACCTAAATTAATCCTAACATTAATTATATTACGTTACCAAAACGAACGAACAGATGGACAAAAGGATAGCGAGAAGGGAGAGGCAGAAAGCCGAACACTAAACACGCTTCGCGCGATACGCAAATGCTGCCATCACGCGTGTAAGTCTACATGCACTAATTTTTTTTCAGACGGACAGTGATAAAATACACTACCCTTTCCCAGAGTTAGGTTTATAAATCATAACAGACTCTTATTAGAAAAGATAACATTAGATGGGTTTACGGTTGAAAACATAACAGTACCCAGACAGCACATCTTCGAAACAGGAGGTAGAAGAAATTGCATATTTTGAACGCAGCCACGTAGCTCCTTTAAATTAGTATTTTTGGGTTCCTTAGGGCTTGCTGACAAATAATATGTAAAACGTTACGCAAATAGTCCAGGAATTAATAAATTATACCCAAAATAAAATATTGGGGGTGCCTGACAGCATAAAATCATTTCTGCTCATAAGATTTTTTTTTAACGTGTTTGAAAAAAATTTACGTTACAGAAATAGCCTACCATGTAAACTCCAAATTGATTGGAGCGCAACAAATGAAAGCCTAACCACGATTGGTCGGGCTATAAATACTATCTTGGTTGTTAGGGGAGACGGGAAAAGATAACATTTTTTCAAACACTTGTCGAAACGGGGCTCATTGGTCAGACTCGCTGATATACACACTTGGGAGCGTTAGTTCGAAACCACTTGTTTAAAATAGCTTGATAAAGCATCAGTGCGTTGAAGCCAGCATATATTTTGCTCAATAAAAGCCTGGAACATAGGCAGATGGAAATTTGTGCCAGTTTGTGCCAGAATTCATTGCTAATCAACGTATCTGTGTTATTCGTATGAATTGTGGTAAGCTTGAACCATTTAATATCTTTTAATGAAAATTGAATGTGAATTGTTGATTTATGCCTGTATATATATGTGTAGTTCAGTGGCAAACGTGAGGTAAAGCCTAAAATGCTCCAGCCTGAACAGAGGGTGTCGGAGAGAAGTAAAACGGCATGGAATGGCCAAATAGTACACTGACACCTGGATGATTGATTAGACAGAAATAATGCTGGAAGTGCAGAGGCGTAGTGACCATTAAGGATGGTAATGCTGGTATAAAGTATTTCAGATGAAGCTGACTGTTGGCCTAACGCTCTGAACGCAATGTTTGTGATGTATTGTGATCAGTGTAAAAAGAAAATATAAATTAGTTATGAAGTAGAAGGTACATCCTTCTTGATTTCAGGGACAGTGGTCTTGATGGTACTGAGCAGCACCTGGTCAGAGCTTTGCTGAATCCAGTGTCGGACAGCATACTCCTTGGTCCTTTTAGCTATCAGTGAGGTGTCTCCAGAGCCCAGAGGAGAATTCGAGCAGAGGAGTCCTTTCCTGCCGCCATCACGCCAGATAAGCTAACTTGGCCAGCTGAGCTCAACATTATGTCCCCTCATCTTGAACTGACTTTTTAAAATTAACATTAAGAGGGGAATTTACTTGTCTTAAAATCAGGAACTGTGAACATCTCCAATACTGGTCCCTAAAGACAAACTATTGAAGTCATGATGACAAATACCAACAGAGCTTGAACAAAACAAAACCAGTATTACCTCATTTTACCACTACACAACTGACACACATAGAACATTTGTAATAATATATGTCACTACAATATTCATATTAACTACATTCTGTACATAACTTGTAATTTAAATTGATTGTGATTCCTGGTTCCCTTGTAGTTGAATCAGGACACATATTCATTCATGCCAGTAATGAATACATATTGTTATTTGAAAGTTTATCAGTGACTCTTTTAAGATATCTTTGTGGAGTGTTATATGTATGTGAGTGTCACAGTGTTGTCAAGAGTAGTGGATTAAATTAAATTGTTTATCTGTCTGTTGTTGTGACTTACACTTCATCATACACATACCCTAGACACATAACGTAGCATCACACTATTCCAGAATAATTCTGACTGAGATATATAGATATGTGGTAGCAAGTAAGGTTATCTATAATACACTACTCTTAATAGATATAGATACCTTCACAGCTGATCTCAGTCAGTACACTAAGTTCCCTATAAGTATTTATAACATCCCACTTCACCACACTTCCCAAGCGAACTTTTTGAAGCGAAACTTTTATAGTGAAGCTTTTGAGATTTCAAATAATATTTTGATCTAAAACTTGTAGAATAATCTTAAACTGTCGTCATTAAACCCCTAATTAGCTACCAGATTTGAGAGTTTGAAAAACTGCCAAAAGAAAGTTCAGGTCAGATTTTCTCAGGCATTCCGCAGTCTATGCGCTTCAAGTGAACCCATGACGAAATTCGAAGAGGTTTTAAACACACAGCGGGTAAACTAGAGAGGTCTCGTCAAAGCTTTGGACGCCTCCAAATAAGATGTGGTGTGGCAAAAGTTTTTTTTTTAAATATTAATAACTATAACATGGTCGACAACCAGACGATACGTCAGGGCCTCAAAACCAAGCCCCTGTAGACCCAAGTGGAACAGTCCCAGTTACGATGGTTTGGCCGTATCTGCAGAATGGAACAAGATCGGCTACCACAACAAATATTGGAAACTTAGGAGCCAGCGATTCAGACCTCCAAGACGACCCAGAGTTAGCTGGGAGGACAACATTAGATAATCCCTGAAGGACCGAGGACTAGTTTAGAACTAGGCCAGGAGAAAGATAGCCAGATAGGATAGTATGGTGTACTCTCTGGCTAACCTTTACGCCCCAGGGTAGAAGAGAAACGACTAAGTAAATAAGTATAACTATAAATCTTTGAATACAGTCAGAAAGTTGATGTAAATTGGGCAGACAAAAAAAGAAGGAACGATTGTACATGTAAAGTGGACGATTTGCGGCATGAGGATATGTTTTGTACTCTTTATCCTTTGTATACAAGTAGTAAATGTATATTTTTCGATTTAAAGACATATGCATTTGACAAAGTGCGGCATTAGCAACTTTGGAAGAGTAAACAACATTGCGAACAACATTTCTTTTTAATTTACAAGAAATTTTTTTTTTTTAATGGCACATGCAACGCTTAGGACTAGAACATTAGAACAATGGTTCCGCACCACCGTCGGAGTGCGAAGAGGCGTCTTATAATTACACTTTTTTTTCGTTGGTGTTGAGAAAATCATGCCATAAACTTTTGAAGACCAGGAAGGAATGGGTCTTAGAGATGGATTAGTTTCTAGTGCCATAAAAAGCCACCTAAGCTTTATTAAGTAAAGGAGAATACCAGTTAAAATTATGCTATAACTGATAGCAATACAAAGTAATGGTAAATTATATAAATAAAAAATCTCGTAAGTATATATACGTATATGATTGTGAAAAAAAGTGGGTCTTCGTAAAGTTCTCAGGACGGAGCGGCCGGGAGTTTCCACGTGATGGTGGTGGTATTCATCAGTACTTAGCTGTAAGTCCCCGAAGGATGTCAGTGTGAAGGGTCTAGGTATTAACACTTTGGGCTGGTCCAGTCTAACATACTGTGGTCAGGGCTATTCTACTTCAAGACTTTCGGAGATCGGTCATGTGTCGCGGTCTCTGATTTTTTTTTAGGAACTGCGATTAGCAAAGGGACAAGAGTGCAGGTGGCTGCCTGGTTCCAGACTGGTCAACGTACATCGAGCGAGGTCCTTAGTCCTACCAGTGATTCTGGAAATCTTCCCCGACATGTTACGCGAATCGAGAGGGGTGATGGCGGCAGTTAACCAGTTTTGAAGGGGATAGTAGGAATAAGAAGCTTCTTATTTATCTGGCACGGGAGAGATGATGACGGGCGAAATAAATGTGTACCGCCAACAACCTCGAGTTTTATCGTTCATTGTAATAACGGCTGATACTTTGAAAACTGAGCGTCCGATTGGCAGAGTGGTTAGAACGCTGGACTCTCGCGGCAAAAGTGCCGGGTTCGAATCACGGTACCGACGTACTCCAGTCTACCTAGCTGTAAATAGATCCCTGACTTTGAGTTTTGGAAGGATAAGGCAGCGAGGAAGGGAACTGGTCACCCGCACTTCTCGAAGCTGGACCTAATATGGTGGTCTCTAACACTTTACTCTCCTACGGCTGTATCTGCTATTGGAACCACCTTTTTTACTTTGAAAACTTTATCAAATTACGTTAGCTCAATAATTTGGTGTTACTTACTACAATAGGTATTACATTTTTGTCTTTTGCTTCTCCTTACAGAACCTCTTGTAGAATGAGCTGCGCCTGCCAAATCTCAGGCTCTGCACAATAATCAAAGACGAGATGCACAGCTCCCCAGGCTGTAAAGAAAAGAGCCCAATTCAAGTTACCGTCTAACACTCACACACTTGACGCCATCAATTTAATCCACTGCAACATTTCTCTTCAGTCTGCTCTACGACAACGCCAACAAAAAAGTGTGTATGCTACTTTCAGGAATAAATATTTGCTGAGGGGATACTTGATCTTCCTGGAATGGTTTGGACAAAATGAATAAACTTGGAAGTACACAGACATCATGGCCGACGGATTGAGACTCGTTCTGTGTGTGCTTCTGCTAGCTTCTCTAACAGGTGAGAAATTGACTGATTGTTATTCTATTGCTTCTGTAACAGGTAAGAAATTGATAGATTTGTGATTCTATTGCTACTTTAACGTATGAGAAAATGACTGATTGTGATTCTGTTGCTGCTTTAACTGGCGGACTACTGACTGATTGTGATTCTATTGCTTCTCTAACATGAGTTAAATTTACTGATTCTGATTCTTTTGCTGCTGTATTTAGTGAACTACTGATTGATTGTGATTCTGTTGCTTCTGCAACCAGTAAACTACTAACTGACTGTGATTCTATTGATTCTGTAACTGGTGAACTACTGACTGATTGTGAATCGGTTACTGCTGTAACTGGTGAAGAACTGACTGATTGTGATTTTATTTCTGCTGTAACCGGTGAACTACTGACTGATTGTGGGTCTGTTGCTGCTGTAACTGCTGAACAACTGACTGATTGTGATGTCTATTGCTGCTGTAACCGGTGAACTACTGACTGAATGTGATTCTTTTGCTGCTGTAACCGATGAACTACTGACTGATTGTGAATCTCTTGCTGCTGTAACCGGTGAACTACTGACTGATTGTGATTCTATTGCTGCTGTATTCGGTGAATTACTGACATTGTATTCTATTGCTTCTCTAGCATGTGCGCAATTTACTGATTCAGATTCTTTTGCAGCTGTATTTGGTGAATTACTGACTGATTGTGATTCTATTTCTACTCTGGCAAGTGAGAAATTGACTAAATGGGAATATACTCGTATGACCTCCTTAACGAGTAAGAAATTTATTGATTGATTGGGATTCTGTTAGCTTCTATTAGGGACACGAAACTGACTATGAAACTATTGCTTCTCTGACGATTAAGAAACTGACTGATTGTGTTTCCACTCCTTCTATGACAGTGAGAAACGATTGATTGTGATTCTATTGCTTCCTAACAAATGAGAAATGGACTGATTGTGTTTCTGCTGTTTCTCTGAAGGTTAAAAAATTCACTAATTGAGACTCTACTGTTTCTCAAATGGATGAGAAATTAACAGACTGTTTTATATCTACTGATTTTTACTTACTTACTTACTCGTTCCTCTTCTACCGTGAGGTGTAGAGGTTTGGAAGAGAGGGCGCCATACTACTGAACGTAGTACTATTGCTTCTCTGACTGGCAAGAAATTGACCGATCGTAATATATTCCATCTCTAAAATGTGAGATATTGACTGCTTGTGATTCTATTGCTTCTGTGACGAATGAGAAATTATTGATTGTGGGTCTGTAAGCTTGCTTAACAAGTGAAAATGTCTCTTGACTATTTCTCTTGTGGTTCATGAGCCAGGTTGAAAACGCATCCGGGTTTTTTCCCCTAGAGCATTTTGCCTTGTAGCAAAGCCAAGATAATAATATTCTATGCTTATTTCAATAAACGCCATTTACATAATATCTTACTTGCAAACAATAAAAGATAAAGGTCTCTTCAAAATAACAGTTATTTTGGTTATTAGTTATTCAAATGCAAATATAGTTCTAATAATACCTCGGAGACACTCTCGACAATGTTTAACAATACAACGACAAGTAATGTACATATATTACATAAACATAACGACAACATGCGTACTATCACGTGTTCGGATTCTGAGGAGTTAATTGATACGCAACTCTGCTTTGTTAAGAAAAATCTATGTAACTAATGTTTTTAAAAATGTTATTTGCTGTCTAAAAATGATCAGTTTGATGATAAAAACGGATCAATCATAATGATCATCATAATCATCATCAGCAGCATCATCGTCGTCATCATCAGCTGCCGTCTCCATATCGAAAGTCGGCTGCAATGGATCTCCAACGCCTTCTATCTCTCGTCTTGATAGCACATTCTGTCCATTTCCCACTTTCCTGACCATCTCTTGACGTTATCTTTCCACTTATTGCGTTTTCTTCCTCTTATACGTTTGCCTTCAACTCTTCCTTGCATTATGGTTTCCAGCAAGGTGTTGCCTGTTTATATGACCAAAATATTTCAGCTGTGTAACTGTAATCTCCTTCATTAACTCTTTGACTCCGGAATTATTTTACACCCTGTGCCGTAATTTAAGTTCACGATAGACTAAACACAACTCTCAGAGCGTTGTTTTGGCACGGGTGTCAAGTTTGACCAACGCTCTGAGCGTTGTTCCGGAGTCAAAGAGTTAATTCTCTTTTATTTCCTAGCTTTTCTATGACCTCATTAATTGGTTTCTTTTCTTTCCGCGAGATGCACCACATTCTACATATTCACATCTTCTTCGTTCACTCCCAAACGTCAACTTGAATATGTTCAAAGAACGCAGTGATTAGTTTGAGGTTGTTGACATCTCCTTAGGGCTTTTTTAGGAACGGTACTGGTGATGGCCATATGCGCTTTTTCTGTTCCTCATATGTTGGGCACCTTTGAAGTAGATACTCAGTAGTAATTATTTCAGTGCCACAGTTACACTCATCAGTAGTTTCTATCTTTGACTTGTTGAATAGATAGTATGCCAATCTGTTGTGACCTGTGCTAAGTCTGAAGATTATCACTTGTTCACTTCTGCTGAGCTGGTAATACGCATCATTTTTATTGTGACCTGGATGATCTGCTTCTCACATGCTCCTGTATCTGCGCTTGATAAAACTCTTGGCCTCTTCGTAAGTTATGCTTGTGTCATGTTGAGATAGCTTTCTCCCTTCCTTTGCCAATCTGTCAGCCTCTTCATTTCCGGGGATGTTGCAGGGAGAAGGAATCTACTGTATCATAACTCTTGAATAACTGACATCGTTTATGAAGTGTTACTCTTACGTCATCCAGGTCGACATTATTTTGATTCTTGAGCGTTGCAATCACTGACAGCGCATCTGAGAAGATAGCTACTTGTCTCTCTGAGATTGTCTCTGTCATTAGGACTTCTGCTGCAGCTTTTAAGGCCTGTGCTCTGAAGTTACTCGACAATGTTCCTGTTGCGACTGACAGCTTATTTTCGTGTATGCCATTGCTTAAACTCAGAAAGACTCCTCCACCCTTATTTTCTGTAGCATTTATTGCTGGTCAGTCTGTGTATGCATGGACCAAGGTGTTTGTTGGGTAATGTTTCTCTTAATTTGGTCATAATTTTGATTTGAAATGTAGCTAATAAACTAGAATTCATTTGCTTGTAATCAAGTCCAATTTGGTTGCGATCGACAAAACGTGGATACAACAAATAATGTATGAATGACTGAATGAATATTTAAATATGAATGTGTGCATGCATGTGCATGCATTTGTGGGTTCATATGTGAATATTATGTGGGTGTGTGTGCGTATGGGTGGGTATGCCCATACGTGTGGGGGCTATGTAGGTTGGTGCGTGGGTAGGTGTATTGGTGTGTAGGTGTCTCGGTATGATTGTGGGTATGTGTGTGTGGGTATGTGTAGGGGATGTTTGTGAGTGCGTTCGTGCGTGCGTGCGTGCGCGTGTATGTATGCGTGCGTGTACGTATTCGCGCCTGTACGTTTGTACGCGAATATGTCCTTTATGCACCTTAGAACTGTACATATCTAGGTGTGCATATGTACAGTTTTACACTATACATATATATATGTGTGTGTGTGTGTGAGAGAGAGAGAGAGAGAGAGAGAGAGAGAGAGAGAGAGAGAGAGATCCGCTTCAGAATTCAAGTTCTTCAGTTCTGTGTATCTTTTCCACATCGTCACAATGTTAACCAAAAGTAGACGTTGTGAAGAAAAAAAAAATGACAAGCTCAAATGATCTGTGGATGAACCATCAACATTTAGTTCATATCCTGCTGTAGAAGAACTTCCATGTAAGGTCTTATAACAGACCGGAAGCGCTATCGACTTCATCTTGTCTTCCCGCGGCAAAATAGATCGTGAGATTAAACGAGCGATGAACCATGGATGTCATGCTATCTACAAAGAATTATGGGAAATTGATGTAATGTGATTTATAAAGAAAAAAAAAAGACAGCGTGTAACTGAGTTTAAAAACAAACAAACAAATATAATTAACGATTATCAAATTAAGAACGATGAAGATCTGTTACATGAACTACTGGCATATCAACATACTACAATGAGTTATTAGCTAATTGATTTACGAAGAAAGTAACAAGTTGCGAGTATATGTGATATGTGAATATGTGATCTTATTTACATTTAGATAGCAGTTTACAGCGCTTGCTTCCCAAGGCAAAATTATCAGGTTCTTCTTCTACTTCTGTGTACACTCTTAGAAGAATATTCTCGAAGAATGCAATGGTCTATTTGCATCTCCATAGTGTTCTTCCGAATATGGTTCTGGTGACTGCCAAATGTACTTTCTATGTTTCTATGTTGAGAATCTTTGAAGCAGATATTCAGCAGTCATTTTATCAGTCCCACATTTACATTCATCGACAGTTCCTATCTTAAGCTTGTTGAATAGATTATATCCCCAATATGTTGTCACCCTGTGCTGAGTCTGAAGATTATCACTTGTTCTCTTCTGCTGAGCTGGTAATGTGCATCATTTTGTGTGTGTGTGTCCTGGATGTTCTGCATCCCATTTGTTCCTGTATCTGGTTCTGATAAAACTCTTTGCCTCTTCGAAAGTTATACTTGTATCAGGCTGAGGTAGCTTTCCACCTTCCTTTGTCAATCTGTCAGCCTCTTCATTGCCAGGAAAGCTACAATGAGGTAGAATCAAAGCCCGGTTGCGTCACGCTCCAGTCTACACAACTGTTTATTTGTACTGACTCTGCTCTTAAGTTCGGGAAGACAAAGGCAGTGAGGAAAGAAACTAGTCACCCCATCTCATAAAGCTGAGACGTGGTACTGTGAAGTCTCTAACACTTCACTCCCTTACCGCAGTATCTGCTATGAGACAACCTCTAACGTGTAAGTTTCCAGGGGACCACAATTATCCATGTTACGAATATCTGAATGTTACTAACAAATATGTCACAAACATCATAGCTACAGAATAATACGCAATTCTTTTTTAATTACAATTTTTGTATAACAAGTATCTCCTCTTAGTCATAATCATACGTCGCATTGAGTTCCTGGGTTTTCACGTCTCCATCTTTGCTTTTACCACCAAATATTTTGTTGACTTCTTCCCTTGCCATTCTACTTGCCTTCCTGTGCCACCATTATCTCTTGCTTTCTTGTTCTTCTTACACTTCGAATTCTCATTGATTCTTTAGGTGATCAGTAAATATGTCGACTGCTTTCATTTAAACCAATTTTATATAAGACTAAATAGCACTGTATATTTGTCGCGTTTAAAATCTTTGACGCTCAAAATCTATAGTTCTGGCCAGCATTGACTCGTACGGTTTACTATAATAACTAAAGTGAAAATAGGGTGGAAATAACTCCGTTTAAGTAAACGTTTTTAAAAATGGAAATAATGACCTGCGAATAGAGATTGCGTTTCATATTTCAAGGTGTGCATGTGTCGCAGAGTTTTTTTCCGGGTGGGTCACCAGTTGTGATTACCGCTACAGTATGATAGGTGTATGATGGAGATGGCGAATGGAATATTGTCAAAAAGGTCTCCAGAAATTCGCTCGTTAAGAAAAGAAAGAGATTAGGACAAAAAGAAGAGAAGGTGAATGTTCTCTACTTGATAGTGATATGTAATAAATCATGAAGAGTTGACTTCAGATTCCCTGAACATTGACTTCCTACCTCAGATCTCAATACAGAAAGAACCCCACCTTTTAAAAAAGTGAAGGTTTTTGCCTATAAGTAAATACTTAATACAGATAACACAATTGATTTTATTAACTGAGTAATGATCAACACGGCTATGTCAATTTATATATATGACGCAACTGTTGTGGGCGATTGCATAATTTTTTCTAATGACCAATAAAAATGTAACTAGAAGTTGATGATGCAATCCTACCTATGATTACATCACCTTTGTGTATAAATATCTTATCTCTGATAAAATTTTGCCGTTAGTTAGTGCATTTGTCCTTATCAAAAGTATCGTAGTTAGAAATGCCTAGGACATGTGTGAACAGTGCTAATAATTTCTGTTATATATGTGGTGAGGTGACATTTGTATCACAAAAATGAAATATAACTAAAGTGATTAAGAAGGCGTACAGTTTGTATTTTGGCTGCAGAATAGGGATCAAGATAAGAGCTGGGCACCACACATATGCTGCTATACATGTGCAGCACATCTTAAACTGTGGTTGACTGGCAAAAGGCAAGCTATGCCTTTTGCAGTCCCAATGATTTGGAGACAGCCCACTGATCATCTCAACAACTGTTACTTTTGCATGGTCCCTCCAATTGGGAAAGGCATATCAAAGAAGAAAAAATGGACTCTGGAATATTCAAACATCCCCTCTGCAATACGTCCGGTACCACATGGCGATGACCTACCAGTTCCCAAAGTGCCAGAATCATTTTCAGCTGCTTCCACTGATGAAGAAGAGGACATTGGTGGTCCTGAACCATCAACCTCAAGCGACCCAGATTTTGAGCAAACTACATCCACTAAACCACACTTAATAACCCAAGGTGAACTGAATGATCTTGTAAGAGATCTGAATTTACCGAAGAACAAGGCGGAGCTTTTGGGTTCCAGATTGCAACAGTGGAATCTCCTGGCAGAAGATGTTACAATTTCTGTGTATAGGAACCGCCAGAAGCCACTTATTACATTCTTTTTCAAAGAGGGTGACCTTTCTGCGTGCCACAACATTTCTGGTTTAATGGCAGCCCTCAAAATCAATTACATACCGGAAGAGTGGAGGCTTTTCATTGATTCATCCAAGACGAGTCTTAAAGCTGTATTGTTGAATAATGGTAATGTGTTACCGTCAATTCCAGTTGGTCACGCAGTTCATATGAAAGAAACTTATGAAAACATTAAGCAGCTTTTGAAGTGTATAAACTACGATCATCATCATTGGTCACTTTGCGGTGACTTAAAAGTGGTCGCTCTTTTGCTTGGACTACAGGGTAGATACACCAAGTACTGTTGCTTTCTCTGTGAGTGGGATAGCCATGCACGAAGTGACCATTACATCAGAAGACATTGGCCAATCAGGCAGTCATTGCAGCCTGGCAGTAAGAATGTTGAGAACCCAGCACTTGTCAACACCAGCAAGATTTTGTTGCCACCCTTGCACATTAAGCTGGGTCTCATGAAAAACTTTGTCAAGGCAATGGAGAAAATAGATGAGGCTTTCAAATACCTCATCAGAAAATTTCCAAGACTGAGTGAAGCTAAAATAAGAGAGGGAGTATTTGTTCGTCCGCAAATTCGAGAACTTCTTCATGATGACGAGTTTCTTTGTGTGTTGCATGGCAAGGAAAAAGCAGCATGGCTAGCATTTAAGTCAGTGGTGGACAATTTTCTTGGAAACAACTGATCTGATAATTACAATGAAATTGTAGAAAATCTCCTTCTGAAGTATAAGAGTCTTGGCTGCAACATGTCTTTGAAAATTCATTTTCTGGATTCTCATCTGGATTTCTTTACGTCAAACTGTGGAGCGGTCAGTGATGAGCATGGTGAACGATTTCACCAGGACATTGCTGCTATGGAGACAAGGTATCAAGGCAATTGGAGCTCTTCAATGCTTGCTGATTACTGTTGGACTGTGACAAGAGACACCTCATCGATTGACTACAAGAAGCAAGCAAAGAGAGCTCGAACAGCTACTGAATAATGACGGAATGGGTTCAAATGTGCCTTTTTAAAACATGATATGTGAACTTTAAATAATGTTTTTATATTTTCTATCATTTTATGTTGAAATATCAATTAATTGAGTATGTAACCACAATTTTTATAATGCTGAAGTAGAAAGACTAGCTGTTCACCCCAGAGAATTAAACAAGCATACATTATTTGTATTACTGTAATGTAAATTCATCATTTAAAAAAAACCCAGAGCCAATTGGTGAATTTCATTATGATATTTGAAATCAGCATGTCAAAATCAATAAGAAATGATATATTTAATTTCTGGTACAAATAACTTTTGAAAATTTGTTGACTAGTGTAATGAAAAAGAAAAATTATTAATAATTTCTCTTAAGTTTACTGATCTCTTTTTCCCTTCACAAAGTTCTTAAAAACCACTGTTACTTCCATTAGAATGAAATTATAATCCACATCGGAATGAAATTATGGAAGAGGCTGCGCTCTTCGGCTTCCACTTTCCTTCACGAATGTTTGTAAAACGTACTGAATTCAGTTGTGCGTCATGGTATATTTTCCAATTACCCATGTGTGACAATTTTTTCAGGCGGCTCCTATAGCTCCGCCTCTGATCCACTAACTTGCCTTCTACATTGCCATGTCACATCTACGCGTTTGGTTGCGAGGCACGGCCCTGTCAATCTTTAAAAGGTGGGAGGGCTCTCAAAAGATATAGTTCACTGTATGCCTGATGTCAGGTGATAAGAAAAACCATGGTTTGTGATTGGTCGCCCGACAGATAGATTATCCACCCATTGTCACAGCGTTATCTTTTTTTGCAACTCCGAGTGGTGTCCCCTTCATAGATTTCTGGTTCGCAGTCTTTTGTTTCGTTGTTGTAACCTGGCGGTTTCCTTTAATTTCTTCCATTATTGTATCGCCACGTAAACAATCTAAGCATCTTAACCGCTGTCACAGGTAGACAATCTTCGTGTCCCATATAGCTTAGTCCCGAAAGTCCGTTGTCTTCATCCACTCTTGCTGGACAAGCTATTATAGCCCATGTGCTGACGCCAGTGTGTTTAAACATGGGATTAAGCTATCAAAAGGGTTGCCATAGCCAGCAAGGGACAATAGTTCCTAACGACGCAAGGTGTTATGACCGATAAAGTTTTGTCAAAGCGCTAAGCTGAGAAAGATTAAAGTTAAAATTAAATACAAGGTAAGATTACGACCGATCACGTTCACGAATGATAAAAGAGCAAAGAGATGGGGAGAATTAAAATTAGAACGATGACGAAAAAGGTAAAAGACAACATAAGTATAGGTCCACTTCATGACGGTGTGTTGGAATGTGAAAGGTGAAATGCCGATTACATCAATGAAATTCTTCAAAGAACTTTGTCAGCTAGTCTTTTGTTTTAAATACTGCTTTAGCAGTGACCAACTTTCTCTTAAGCTTAACATTAGGTGTTTAAACTTAACATTAGGCGTTTAAAGTTATTTTCTTTAAAGATGAATTTCCCTAAGCAGAAAGTGTCTCTTTCCCTAAGTGTCACAACCACTAAGATTCAAGCAGAAGTGACAACCACTAAGATTCAAGCAGAAGTGACAACCACTAAGATTCAAGCAGAAGTGACAACCACTATGATTCAAGCAGAAGTGACAACCACTAAGATTCAAGCAGAAGTGACAACCACTAAGATTCAAGCAAAAGTGACAACCACTAAGATTCAGTTATAACTTAAAATCATAAAAGAAGCACAGTTTAAAAAGAACACGGTTTAGTGATCCAATTTTATTATTGTTACCAAATGCACCGAAAAAACCAGAATATAAATGTTCCATGACTTCTGTTGTATAAGATAGATTAAAGGTGCATGGCGATTGTCACGTAGGGTTTATATTCATTTAATTTCCTACATCTTCTTCCTATTCTTTCACCCGAATTCTCTCTTTTATTATCTCTGTATTTCCTTTTTCCTGTATATTTTTCATCCATTCGTTTTGCGAATATTATTTTCATATAATTCGCAAACTTTACCTGTTTTCCTTTCTCTAAAACTGAGAATCGCACCTGGGTGGTATTGCGTACATGTCAGTCGCGCTGGTCGGACGATAGGCGTGAATTTACAGCATTCGCTAGACATTCGTCTGAGGGTCTCTGGCCTGGGGCGTGAAAATTCACCCGAGGGACAGGGAAAGTAGACAGAGAGTCTGCATTTCAGTAAACGCATGAGGTTTTTCGTCAGAAAAAAACCCGGCTTAGCGTGAAAATCCACTCCGCACTGCAGACGGTGGTCTGAGATTTGCAACTCATGCAAGCCCTCGGCCACTGATGGCTGTTACGTCACGCGATAAGCGGACGAAGGTGTTATACGGACAGGGGAGACTATTTCGCTTGGCGAAATAAGATTAGGATCCTGTGTCCGATTTTAAAGATATTGGCCAAGTTTGAAACTTTAATTTCATTCTCGCTCATAGACTCACAGTAGATAGGTTGCTCGTAAACAGAATAGCTGTTAGCGAAGATCTCAGTTTGTTTCGGCAATTTGTCGAACTTCTAGACTTCCAGAAATATTTTCAGCATTTTTATTCTTAAGTTGTGCGACTACCTGTAATTCTGTGGTTGAGGTAATTAATATGATAGATATATATAGATTTTGTGAGTGTTAAAGTGTTTAATCGCTTAATTCATTTTAATCTATTTCTTAGCGCAGAAGAGAAATAAAGTGGTAGGCTATTATATTTTCTAGGGAAGCATTCAGTGGAAAGCAGAATAAAATTAAAATTTCTAGCTTATAACGGCAAGTGTAGCTATTTATGAATTTAATTTAACCGCTAATACTCAGTCGAGTGTATTTTTCTAAACTAACGTATAAACTCTAGAATCGAGCCTCATGAATGGTGACGGAATACGCACGTGTTCCTAATTCATGAGAATTGCTGATTTTTAAATATAACTTACGTCACGGGAAGTTTAAATGATAAGCAAAGCTCTCTGCTTGCAAGTTTAAATGTAAGTTATAACCAGTACAGATTCTGTTTATTATATTATATGTGTTATTTTTCCTCCACACAGTGAAAGTTTTGGGGTGACCCTAACTTTACCAGCACCTAGTAGTAGTTTCCATACTTGTGAAGAAATAGACAGTCCTTATTTTGAACCACGTGGGTTTCTTAAGTACCACTGGTCTAAACAGTGCATATGCAACCCGAGTTAGCCAGAAATACTATATCCCAATTACGGGTTTTCAAAGACTGTAATGATAAATACTGGACCTTGGAGCCAGATCTTAATTTCTTCTAGAAAAAACAAAAAAACTCTACGTAATCTTTCTGCCTGGTGGCGCGAAATACTTCAAGTATTAACTAACATTTCCCGACCATATATATATATATATTTTTTGTGGACTAATCTGTGGTGTGACTAAAGTGAATCCTATACTGAGGGAAGGCACCGACCTGACATTCATCATTTCTAGAAACCTACGCTATTGACACTGTGCTCTGCTAACTCCCGCGCCTGGAATAACTGTTAGGTGACTTAATCAGACATTTGAACAAATTTGCACACCCAAGTAGTCGTTCCCGGAGACTCCGAGTTAGACACGTCTTTTGGAACTGGGGACTTCTTGGCAGAAGACTGCATTTTTTTTGAGTCTGTGTAAAAATCTAAAATCAGTGTGTTCCAAGAGGCAGCGAGCAAAGTCGTGAGTACCTGTATGAGAGGCCATGGCGGAATGAATGAGTGTACGCTGGTTTGAGTGATATTTTCACTATTATATCTTTGACACCCTGTTGCTGTCCTATTTGTTTTTTTCAATCTGCATAATTTGTTGCTAAGGCTAGAGTTCTTGTGTTATTGTCTTAGGTTAAATCAGATTTTTTTCAAACTCTGTGCATATAATTACGAGATAAAACAAAGAAAACTCTTAGACTCAAACCCTATGTACCTGTGACTCGGGCGCCATCATCTGTTCTCTTAACGGGGCCGGGCTAAACCTAGAGTTAACACTATAACGGGGCTATCATCCTTGCAACATTTCCTTGAATTTTTATGACTATGTGTATATGGATTTTCCTTGATGTACTTTCTTTGATGTTGTGAGCCGATTTTTCCTGATATTAAAATCGCTCTTGAACTTAATAATAGTGTTTGGTCAGCTCGTTCTAGATAATATATATATCATTGTTATAGTTTTCCCACGTCGGTGTGTTTACCTGTCGTCACGTGTATGTGCGTGCCTGTGAGTGATAGAAATATACGTAATATGTATATTGGTGTAGTCTGTCTGACGCTGTAACAACTGTTGTAGAAGATAGGTGAGAGAGAGAAGAATTCTTTTCGCTTTCAGAGACAGCCACTATATCAAAATCTATCATCTCACGTGTGTGGAAATTCTATTACCTTTCACTAACTCTCACTGAGTCTATCACCTATTCAAACTTATTCAGAAGGGACCAAACCTAGTCTTAATTCTCCTATCGAAAATCTACGACAAATGAGGGCTCGTTTCCGGTCTTTGAACTTAGAAGAGGAAGACGAGTACGACAAATGGTCGCCCGTTAACGGTAATTGAACCCAAAATCCTAAGCAACGAGCTACGACAAATCTGGTCTCGTGTAACTGGATTTTGTATTTAAGATTCTTTATTCTGTAATAGAGTAAGAGTGTGATGTCTTGTGAGTTTTGTATCTTTTTAAAATAATTTATCCCCTAGACTAACGATCTGTTTACGGGCGTGCTGACCACACAAACTGATAAGTTTTTTTTCCACAGCATTAAGAAATAATATACATTTCAGTTACAGGTTGATTGTTGGAATATATGTTAATTACTGATTTTGTAATACTAAACGCTGGTAAAGTTGTGAGTGTATAACATTCACTGGGTACTGAGGCAGAACGGCGTTTGAACTAAGTGAAGGAGTGTGTTTCGGACTTTTTGTCCAGATTAATTCCCTCCCTTACCCGATCTGACTTCAGGGGCGAACTTAGAGTGGATTTTATAATTAAGGGATTATTTTTCTCTTTAATTTTTGCAATAATTATTTTGCTTTTCCACTGTAGCAACTTATTTTTTTCAGAAGTAATCTTAACTACCATTTAGTTGGCGTAGTCGTGTTTTGCATTAAGTGATTTATTGCCGATAATAGCAGCGATAGTTAGATTTTAATTTGGAGGAGGTATCCCAGGGTTAAACATATCATCTTTTGATTTTTGGTAAATTTTTTCTCGTAAGTGGTAGGAACCAGTGTATCCTTTTTCCTATTTTCTTTCTCGACTAGTCTCAGTCACTGATTTAATATGGCCGAGAGGGCGAAACTGAGGCAGATGTTAAGACAGGAAGCAATGGAAGAGGGACTGGAAGGAGAAGAAGCGAAAGCATTTGTCAGAGACGAACTCGAGAGATATGATGCGGAGAGGAAAGCAGCGGAAGCTAAGGAAAAAGCAGCCGCAGATTTACAGCAGAAGAAGATGGATGAGGAAATGGAAATTCGCAGGATGCAGCATGAGGAAAGAGAGAAGGAGAGACAGCATGAGGCAAGAGAGAAGGAAAGACAGCAGGAGGAAAGAGAGAAGGAGAGACAGCATTTGGAAAGAGAAAATGAGCAACGACGACAGCATGAGTTGGCTCTTATGGCTCTAGAAGTCCAAAGTCTTGGCGCTGCCTCTACCTCCAGCAATGGAGAGTCTTCTCCTCATTCTTCCTTAACTGATCCTTCTAACACTCAATCTCTTCAACTCAACGCTATGTCTTTCACCCTTGAGTCTTTCCCTTGTCCAAATGAGAAGATTGACACTTGGCTAGAAAAATTTGAGAAAATTGCAACTCTGTACGGTTTAGAGAGGTCGCGTTGGAACATGAAACTTTCCCAGGCCCTAAAAGGTTCTGCTTATGATGTTTATTCTAAGCTGGAAAGTAGCCAACAAGACGACTACGATGTGTTGAAGAAAGCGTTACTGGAGCGCTTTGAAATGAACGCTCGCAAGTTTTTGCAACTGTTTCGCAACAGCCGGAAAGAGAATTCTGAAACTTTTCACCAGTTCTCATCTCGTCTTAAGGGATATCTAACAAAGTGCCTTGAGCTTTCGCAGCTCCCCTCTACCTACGAAGGTCTTGAGGAATTTGTTTTAACAGAACAAATAAAGAACACATTGTCTGCTGATACCCGGAGATTTCTCGCTGAGCAGGGGGCAGAAAAACTTGAAGACATTTTGGAAAAGTCTGAGCGTTATCACAATGCGCTGGCTGAACTACCGGCCACAAAGCGGAAACCGACAGAGGAGCATTTTCGAAAACATAACCTAGAGCAATCTTCTCAGGCTTCTAACCTAAATAACCACAGAGAAACTGGACCTCAAAACCCCCTCCTGAGAAATCCAAGTTCTACAAGAACAAGTACCCCAACCACCCCAAACAGTCCGATCAACCCGACCGCCCTACATGGCAGCGCAGCCAGAAAGGACAAGGTGGCAAAGGGAGAACCCCTGAGCATGGGCCATATGATCAGACCGAGCACACCGAGCCGAAACGCATCGGATGCTTATTGACAGTCTCGCAAGGCGGAATTATTGACAGTGATTCCCAACCTGTTGGGGATAGACCTTCAACGCGAGGTATTGTTATTTTGAACGGTTCTCAAACTTCTTGCTTATTTGACACGGGGCTTTCTTACGATTGCATTGTTGCCAGAAACCTGGTTAAACCCGGTCAAGAGACAGGAGAGACCGTCAAACTTTGTGGAGTTCGTAAGAGTGATGCACCTACAGCGCTTCCCATCGCATTGGTGGAGATACACTCTGACTTTGTCAGAGGTGTGATCAAAGCGGCTGTTATGGATGATCCCATCTACCCAGTCATACTTGGCGGGAGATACGTGTGTATTGGGAAACCGGAAGAGCCGATTGTGGCAGCAGTAACTACAAGAGGGCAAACCAAGAAGGAACGGGAGCCTGCGCCTAATTTGTTACCCAGGGAACTTAAAGAAGCGCAATACATGGACCCTACTTTGGCACCCTGCTTTAGGAAACTGCCCATGGCTAAGGAACCCAAACAGCACGGGGACATTTTTTCTAAGGATGGCGTACTTTATCGGAGAACGGGCAAGCCTGACCAAGGTTACAACCAGCTCCTAGTACCGAAACAGTACAGAAGCCAAATCCTAGAAATGGGGCACTCTCTTCCCTTCAGCGGACATATGGGACAGAACGCCACAAACCAACGTATAACCACTCATTATTGGTGGCCAGGAGTAAATACTGATATTATCAGATATGTCAAATCCTGTGCCCAGTGCCAACGTGTACCACCCAAGCAACGGACACCCCCAGTCTCTTTGGGTGAAATGCCAATAATGGGAACACCATTCGAACGGGTTGTGATCGACATTTTAGGGCCTTTCGAAAGGACTAAAAGAAGGAACAGGTTTATCCTGACCTTAGTCGATACATGCACTTTATGGGCAGAAGCTATCCCGCTAACATGCGCAGATGCCAAGCATGTCGCAGAAGCCCTCGTGCAGATTTTCACTCGGTTGGGATTCCCTCAGCAAGTGTTGACGGATAATGGATCTCCATACCGAAACCTGTTGATGGATGAGATCGTTAAGATCTTGAGGACCCAGCACATCCACACTAAGCCATATACTCCGGCCGGAAATGGGCTCGTGGAACGTGCTAATGGAAACCTCACCATGATGCTAAGTAAGCTGGCACAAGTGAAACCTGAAGATTGGGATCTCTGTATTCCTGCAGCATTATTTGGCTACAGAGAATCTCCTCATACTTCCAGAGGATTTCCGCCAGCTACACTCTTATTCGGCAGACCCATTAAGGGCCCGCTTGAAGCCTTACTTCAGTCTCTGACAGACGAGAAGGCTGATGAGACAGTTGTCTCAGCCAGTAAATATGTGTCGGTTTTAAAGGAACGGTTGAAACTAGGGTGGGACCTAGCAACGACTAACTTTAAGCGAGCACGCACCAAGCACGCTAACCGATACAGGAAAGTCGCGGAAGAGAGAGAACTGGAAGCAGGAGAGAAAGTTTTGGTGTTGCTCCCTACCGAGAACAACCAACTGAAGATCGGATGGCAAGGGCCGTTTACCGTCCTGAAAAAGATTTCTAAGGCTAACTACCAGATCTCTATTGAAGGAAAGGAGAAGGTTTTCCATTTAAATCTCTTAAAGAGATACTTGGAAAAACCAGTGCCAACCTCCGACCATCTCCTGACGATCGCCAAAACTGACGAAGATGACGATAGTGACAGGGATATTCCACCGCTATCACAGGAAATCTTTCAAAAATGTCAGAAGCGGCGACGCTCTTTCAAGCGCGCATATGAGACATTCCAGGGGAAGGAAACTTTGAGGAGTGGACTTGAGTAGGAATTGGACAGAGATGGAGGGGGAAGAGGAGAGGGAAGAAGACAGACACCCCGAAGCTACGGTTATAGGAAATTAAACTCCATAACGTAGACATGGAGTGCTTCCATATCTTAAAGGGGGGAGGCTCTGTCACGTAGGGTTTATATTCATTTAATTTCCTACATCTTCTTCCTATTCTTTCACCCGAATTCTCTCTTTTATTATCTCTGTATTTCCTTTTTCCTGTATATTTTTCACCATTCGTTTTGCGAATATTATTTTCATATAATTCGCAAACTTTACCTGTTTTCCTTTCTCTAAAACTGAGAATCGCACCTGGGTGGTATTGCGTACATGTCAGTCGCGCTGGTCGGACGATAGGCGTGAATTTACAGCATTCGCTAGACATTCGTCTGAGGGTCTCTGGCCTGGGGCGTGAAAATTCACCCGAGGGACAGGGAAAGTAGACAGAGAGTCTGCATTTCAGTAAACGCATGAGGTTTTTCGTCAGAAAAAAACCCGGCTTAGCGTGAAAATCCACTCCGCACTGCAGACGGTGGTCTGAGATTTGCAACTCATGCAAGCCCTCGGCCACTGATGGCTGTTACGTCACGCGATAAGCGGACGAAGGTGTTATACGGACAGGGGAGACTATTTCGCTTGGCGAAATAAGATTAGGATCCTGTGTCCGATTTTAAAGATATTGGCCAAGTTTGAAACTTTAATTTCATTCTCGCTCATAGACTCACAGTAGATAGGTTGCTCGTAAACAGAATAGCTGTTAGCGAAGATCTCAGTTTGTTTCGGCAATTTGTCGAACTTCTAGACTTCCAGAAATATTTTCAGCATTTTTATTCTTAAGTTGTGCGACTACCTGTAATTCTGTGGTTGAGGTAATTAATATGATAGATATATATAGATTTTGTGAGTGTTAAAGTGTTTAATCGCTTAATTCATTTTAATCTATTTCTTAGCGCAGAAGAGAAATAAAGTGGTAGGCTATTATATTTTCTAGGGAAGCATTCAGTGGAAAGCAGAATAAAATTAAAATTTCTAGCTTATAACGGCAAGTGTAGCTATTTATGAATTTAATTTAACCGCTAATACTCAGTCGAGTGTATTTTTCTAAACTAACGTATAAACTCTAGAATCGAGCCTCATGAATGGTGACGGAATACGCACGTGTTCCTAATTCATGAGAATTGCTGATTTTTTAAAATATAACTTACGTCACGGGAAGTTTAAATGATAAGCAAAGCTCTCTGCTTGCAAGTTTAAATGTAAGTTATAACCAGTACAGATTCTGTTTATTATATTATATGTGTTATTTTTCCTCCACACAGTGAAAGTTTTGGGGTGACCCTAACTTTACCAGCACCTAGTAGTAGTTTCCATACTTGTGAAGAAATAGACAGTCCTTATTTTGAACCACGTGGGTTTCTTAAGTACCACTGGTCTAAACAGTGCATATGCAACCCGAGTTAGCCAGAAATACTATATCCCAATTACGGGTTTTCAAAGACTGTAATGATAAATACTGGACCTTGGAGCCAGATCTTAATTTCTTCTAGAAAAAAAAAAAAACTCTACGTAATCTTTCTGCCTGGTGGCGCGAAATACTTCAAGTATTAACTAACATTTCCCGACCATATATATATATATATTTTTTGTGGACTAATCTGTGGTGTGACTAAAGTGAATCCTATACTGAGGGAAGGCACCGACCTGACATTCATCATTTCTAGAAACCTACGCTATTGACACTGTGCTCTGCTAACTCCCGCGCCTGGAATAACTGTTAGGTGACTTAATCAGACATTTGAACAAATTTGCACACCCAAGTAGTCGTTCCCGGAGACTCCGAGTTAGACACGTCTTTTGGAACTGGGGACTTCTTGGCAGAAGACTGCATTTTTTTGAGTCTGTGTAAAAATCTAAAATCAGTGTGTTCCAAGAGGCAGCGAGCAAAGTCGTGAGTACCTGTATGAGAGGCCATGGCGGAATGAATGAGTGTACGCTGGTTTGAGTGATATTTTCACTATTATATCTTTGACACCCTGTTGCTGTCCTATTTGTTTTTTTCAATCTGCATAATTTGTTGCTAAGGCTAGAGTTCTTGTGTTATTGTCTTAGGTTAAATCAGATTTTTTTCAAACTCTGTGCATATAATTACGAGATAAAACAAAGAAAACTCTTAGACTCAAACCCTATGTACCTGTGACTCGGGCGCCATCATCTGTTCTCTTAACGGGGCCGGGCTAAACCTAGAGTTAACACTATAACGGGGCTATCATCCTTGCAACATTTCCTTGAATTTTTATGACTATTTGTATATGGATTTTCCTTGATGTACTTTCTTTGATGTTGTGAGCCGATTTTTCCTGATATTAAAATCGCTCTTGAACTTAATAATAGTGTTTGGTCAGCTCGTTCTAGATAATATATATATATCATTGTTATAGTTTTCCCACGTCGGTGTGTTTACCTGTCGTCACGTGTATGTGCGTGCCTGTGAGTGATAGAAATATACGTAATATGTATATTGGTGTAGTCTGTCTGACGCTGTAACAACTGTTGTAGAAGATAGGTGAGAGAGAGAAGAATTCTTTTCGCTTTCAGAGACAGCCACTATATCAAAATCTATCATCTCACGTGTGTGGAAATTCTATTACCTTTCACTAACTCTCACTGAGTCTATCACCTATTCAAACTTATTCAGAAGGGACCAAACCTAGTCTTAATTCTCCTATCGAAAATCTACGACAGCGATTTATCATTAATCAGTAGTTCGTCATATCATTCACAAATATATAATTGTCCACGTTTATTTTATGCAACATAATAATTTTTTAATTCCCTCGATAAAAATAATCAATGTGAATCCTTAAGTCTTGTTGTTTTCCATCAGCTGGTTATCTTTCTGGTTTAAAAAATACACATAAAGGTATGTTTTGGGTATTCGTGAGACATAAAGTTATTTTTCAGGCACTCGTGAGAAATAAAGGTATGTTTCAAGTACTCTCGAGGCATAAAGGTATGTTTCAGGTACTCTTGAGGCATAAAGGTATGTTTCAGGTACTGGTGAGACATAAAGGTATGTTTCAGGTACTGGTGAGACATAAAGGTATGTTTCTGGTACTCTTGAGGCATAAAGGCATGTTTCAGGCACTCGTGAGAAATAAAGGTATGTTTCAAGTACTCTTGAGGCATAAAGGTATGTTTCAGGTACTCGTGAGAAAAAAAGGTATGTTTCAAGTACTCTTGAGGCATAAAGGTATGTTTCAGGTACTGATGAGACATAAAGGTATGTTTCTGATACTCGTGATAAATAAAAAAGTAGAAAACTATGCCACAGATAAACAACAGAAGGGATGGGCTTACCGGAGATACGAAATCGGGAGCTTCCGAACGGCCTAGCTACGGGAGCGAATCGGGACTATCCTCTTTGCCAACTAGGCAGCCCCGTGGACAGGGGTCATTAGCGCGACTTGCCCTCGTAACACCGGATATTTTAACCTTTATTTATTTATTTAAATCTTTATTTATTTATTTTACTGATTATATTTCAATGTTCATTTGTTAGATTTGTAATTTATTATTTTAGCCGTGCCAGAGATGCTTAATGATTTTTTTCCGGGTATTACCATATTCCGGTTGCTTTTAGTAATCTTCTGGCTTGTTTGCTGAATGTTCAGAACACACTTATTCACCACAATTTCTTTTATGTAACATTTGAGTACTCAATCAGTCACACACAGAGAATTTAACAGTGCTTTTTAACCTTACATCACGCACACACATATTCAACGTTACAAAAAGTGGAGTAACGTTAACAAAGAAAAACACATACGAGCTAAGTAATAGCCTTTGGGAGCACGGCTAGTCCTCGGCTGGAGAGTGTCTGTGAAATTGAAAACACCGGAGATGAAAAGTCAACAGCAAAAGTCAATGCAGACAGCAATAATAACGTCTGGTCACCAGCTTGACGGTTACTATAAGGAAATGAGCAGAGAGACTGTTGGACGTCTGAGAGGTGACGATCACAGTGGAGATGACAAGTTGAGTTGAGACATAGAACTGAATGAAAACAGAACAAATCTCCATTGTTTTTTATTAATTCTTGTCTATTTCAGTTACAACTCTTTTTTGAAACCAATCGTTTTATACAACAGTCATGTATACATTTTTAATTAGTTAAATAATCAATCAATCAAACAATAAATCAATCAGTTATCTGTGCATCTGTCTATCTGACCGTCCATCTGTCTGTCTATCTGACCATCCATCTGTTTGTCCGTCTGTCCATCCGGTTGTCCGTCTGTCCATCCGTTTGTCCGTCTGTCCATCCGTTTGTTCGTCTGTCCATCCGTTTGTTCGTCTGTCCATCCGTTTGTCCGTCCGTCCGTTTGTCCGTCAGTTTGTCCGTCTGTTCGTCCGTTTGTCCGTCCGTTTGTCCGTCCGTTTGTCCATCTGTCCGCCCGTTTGTCCGTCTGTCCGTCCGTTTGTCAGTCTGTCCGTCCGTTTGTTCGTCCGTCCGTCCGTTTGTCCGTTCGTCCGTCTGTCCGCCTGCATGTGTGTATGTATGTATGTATGTATGCATGTATAACGAACACCCTTTTATAGAGACTTGAAAACTTTTACATACAAAAATACTAAAGGCAAAAGATATGATTTCGCTCCCAGTACAGGGAATATAATTTTTGGAAATTTTTTCCAGAACCGCTTGAATACTTCAGAACAAGTGGTTTCTAATGATATCATACTCTTCACCCCACTGTCGTAGATTTTTGATAGGAGAATTTAAGACTTGGGTTGGTCCCTTCTGAATAGAGTGGAATGAGTGAGAGTCACAGTGTGAGTTAGTAAAGGAAATAGATACCACAAGTGAGATGATAGAATAGTGATAGAGGCTGTCTCTGAGATGCGAGAAAATCTTCTCTCTCTCTCTCTCCTATCTTCTACGACAGATTTTTAAGCAGTCAGACAGTCTACCACATATACATATATTACATATATTATATCTACTCACGGGCACGCACATACACGTGACGACGGTTACACACACAGACGTGGGAAATCTATAACAATGATTATATAAATATTTAGAACGAGCTGACCAGCACACTGATTTAATTTATGGGTAAGTTTATTTATCATTATTAAACTTACGACACAACATATAAATTTTACATCAAAAGAAAACATATACAAATAGTCATAAAAAATCAAGAAAATGCTACAAGGATGATAGCCCCGTTATGCCCTTAACTCTAGGTTTAGCCCACAGCCCCGTTAGGATGACAGATGATGGCCCAAAGAATTAGAGATGCATATGGTTAGGGTCTAATATTGTCCCTTTTCTAGAAGGTAAGAACTGACTTATGACAGCAGTATCTATTCTAAAGGAACAATTACATTAAGCAGCAAATCTTTCTTCAGGAAAAAATTTACAAAAAAAGAATGAATGCATTAAACCAACGAACATCCTTCCGTCACTTTCACTCGGTTCTCTCACCCTTACCTAAAACTTGATGTTGTTCACCGTCTGGCGCAACCTTAGGACACTTCTCTACAGTGAATCTGGATTCTTTGGATAAAGCGAATCCCAGCTCTACAAATACAGGTTTTCTTCCACTGTTTTCGGGGAGCGTTCGCTTCACCAGTTAAACTTTAGATTTACTTTTAATGTCACTATGATCAGGTTTGATAAGCAAGTTTAAACGGGCACACAGAGTTCCGAAAAAAAAAAAACACACGAGGATTCCCTTAATTTGGAAAAGATGACCAGTGGACAACTGCTCTCAACAGATAGTCTTGGTTCACTATCCACTCTTTCAATAGTGTTGGAAATGTAAATGTTAGTTCTTGCAATTATTCTCGCCGCCAGGCAGCATATACATTTAAATTTGTGGAGCAATATGAACTGGCTCAAAAGCCCAATATATATTTCTAATCTTTAGGAACCGTTTGTGGGATTTGTATTACTGTCTATCTCTGATGGCATATGCACTGTCAGACGAGTGTTACTTGAAAAAAAAAAAAACCCCACGTGGTTAAAGATAGGAAATGTCTATGCTTCTCACAAGTATGTCCTTTTTACTAAACGCTGGAAAGTTGGGTACCACCGTTTCACTATATAAAAGAAAGAACACATATCAAATCATTTACATATATGTACTCATTATAACTTACATTTTAAATAGCACGCCTACAGCTTGACTTATATTTAAAACTTCCCGTAACGTAAGTTATATAAAAACAATCATCAGGAATTTAGGAATATCTTCGTATTCCGTCACTATTCACTGATGTAGCATCTAGCATTTATAAATTTGTTATTAAAACAGTTTCGACTGAGTATTTAACAGTTAAATTAAACTTATTTCAGCTACTTGTTTAGTAAGCTAAAAATATAATTTATTTTGTATTTCCACTGCAACTCGACGATTTAAAGAAATAACAAACTATCAAAATATTCACTCTGCACACAGAACTAGTTTAAAATGGAATCGGCGATTTAAACACTAAATCACTTCACAAAACTAGATATCTATTATATATAATATTAATATACCTCAACCACAGAATTACTAAGAACGTTAAACCACTTCGACCAAACTAAGGCCATCTCTATTTACAGAGATTTTTTAGAAATCGAACGAAGGTTGTTCTAGTCTAACTGCAAAGGTACTGAGTGAAATGAAATAGTTTCAAACGTGGGTTAATATTTTAAGCCAGACAAAGGATGAACTATTATTTCGTAGAACGAAATACTCTCCCCTTTCCGGCTTAAACGATACGTTTCACACCTAACATGTCGTAACTGCCACCACTGACCAAGATGTACGCGTGTCAGTTTCAAATCTCAGACAACCTGTCTCCAATGCAGGGCAGTTTTCACACTACAGCTGACCATGGCCCACAGTGAGCGCCGTGTCAGTCTGGGGATTTTTCAGACAAATGTCTGAATACTGACCGGTGCAGATGTAAAGTATCACACCTCACCGGGACTTATGCCGAGAAGAAACTCGCGCGCTCGGTGAGAATGTAGACTATTGTCTACGTCCTATGTTCAGCGAACCGACTTATCACGCCTTCTGACGCCCTGCAGCCCTGACATCTACGTAATATCGTCCTAGCGCGATTCTCAGTTTTGAGAAAAAAAACAGGTAAAGTTTAAAAATACTGAAGAAAATATTTTTCGCAACCGAGTGATGCGAAAAATACAGGAAAAAACAAGTATGGAAAGAATATAATTGAAAGGATTAGGGTGAGAGAATAGGAAGAAGATGTAGGTAATTTAATGACATAAAGACCTACGTGACACCCACCCATCTCCGGGTAATGATATTGGATACCTAACCTTCTCGGATACCGGCGAAAAAGATAGGAGGTCCCGTGTGCAAGTTGCGCACTTTTAAAATCCCTCGGCAGTTGAAAATCATAGAGTAGGCCGTACGACCGCTGCCCTGGCAACATTTTAAAATTAATAAACCTATCCATCACAAAAATATTTATAGAATGTGTAAACACATTGGGATCCTCGCCGGTGCTACAGAGTTCGTGCACTGTGCTGAGATCCTCCTTGTGTGATCTAAAGGAAGAAGATCGGAGCACTGATGGAGTTGTCCGTGTGTAATGAAGATGGTCTTTAAAACCAACATTTAGATAAAAGACCAACAAAAAAGTGATTAGAAGCTTCCTTTAGTTTCTGTACCTTGTTTGTGACCGGGAAGATCTTCGGCAGCAATGCACCTGAACACTAAACATTTTTTAAGAAGTCTGCCTCCGTCTTCATTCAAACACTAATGTTTATATAATAATTTCATAAGTCCATCTCATCATTTATGTGTTATAACCTAAATATTTAGTGATCAGTTCACTCCGCAACTACCTGAGTTTTTGTGCAACTCAGTAAATCATGTAGTCGCTGTTGTCTTGGCCAACTTTCCTTACCATCCCAGATTCCTCCACTCTTTCATCTTTTGATTCATTTCTAGATCTTGACCATCTTTTCGTACCATCAAATTTTTCTCCACTCTTTCATTTTTTGATTCATTTCTAGATCTTGACCATCTTTTCGTACCGTCCTATTTTTCTCCACTCTTTCATCTTTTGATTCATTTCTAGATCTTGACCATCTTTTCGTACCATCAAATTTTTCTCCACTCTTTCATCTTTTGATTCATTTCTAGATCATGACCATCTTTTCGTACCATCAAATTTTTCTCCACTCTTTCATCTTTTGATTCATTTCTAGATCATGACCATCTTTTCGTACCATCAAATTTTTCTCCGCTCTTTCATCTTTTGATTCACTTCTAGATCTTGGCCATCTTTTCGTCCCATCAAATTTTTTTCCACTCTTTTATCTTTTGATTCACTTCTAGATCTTGACCATATTTTCGCACCGTCCTAGTTTTCTCCACTATTTCATCTTTTGATTCATTTCACTTCAATCTTTCCCCAGTTGCGGCTAAGTTTTTGCAGATCCTTATTCCAAGTACCGGTTTATGTCCAATCAGCTTTGCTTGTCTTCTAAATTTTAGAAACAATGGTGGTAGATGAACTGTCTTCCCGGCTACCGAGGTCAAATCCTCCGAAGCATATATTTATAAGACGCCAGAGAGCCGCCCCTCGCCCGTTTTAGGAAAATTAGTGCCATGAAAAGCCAGGAGTCGGCATACGCAGTCAGAAGCTGTTTGAAATAGAGATGGCTACTGTGTGTATGTGTCGAAACAATGCTTCGAAACAGCATCGAGTCCGAAAGCTTCGACACACAGCCTGCTTGTTGTTTCGACACAGTTTCAGTTCCTGTCAGCCTCGCTGTTTTGCAGAGACACACTGTCTCACCTTCCGTGGGCCTTTGTAAAATTTGAATCAACCGTTCGGAACATTAGTATGGAATATCAAACATGTCATATTTTTCAGGGATGTGTTATGACTTGATTTTACAAGTGATATTATTTTTGCTGAGAAGTTATAGACACTGGAAATTGTGCCAGTGCTGCAGTTGTCAATGTTTTAGGCACTATGTTAAAGTTGAAAGTGTCCGTGTGTTCGTATAAATGTAATGGACACCTTATTAGCTCTGCTGATATCTGTGTACTCGGTGTGGATTTGAATCATTGTCTACAAAACTAGCTTACTCTAGTTTGATATCATGTGTTATTATTACTGTTATTATTATTGTTGTTTTTTATTATTTTCACATATACTGCAGCTATCATCATATCTCCGTTTTATTTCATCTTAATGAAGACTTGTGTAAAAATATTGAAATAGGGTCACACGAAATGCCATAGATTTTCACACACGACAGTAGCGCGCAAGTAAAAACAGTTCATGTATAGTAATGTATACTGTCTATTAGAGACTTCTTTCTCCCCGATACGGGCAATAGTGCCGTTGTGCCGTTGTGTCGACACACTGTTTCGACACAGTTTAAATCACTGAGCCGACTGTCTCGAAACAGCGGAGTGTGTCGATTTGCCCACCTCTAGTTTGAAATGTATATCTTGGGATAAGCGCCCGCTTGTTAGAGCGGTTACCGGGTTCAGGTCTCGAAACTTGGTAGCGCCTTGCTCCAGTCCTCCCAGCTGTAAATGGATACATGATTGTGCTATTCAGGGAAGGCAAAGGCAGCGAGGAAAAGAATTGATTACCTAACTTCATAAAGCTGGACCTAGTGTAATGAACTTTCTAACCTTTCACTTCCCTACAGCAATATTTGCTATGGGACTACCTTTACATTTTTACCTTGGAGAGACGTCATTAGAAATGCTAGATCAAAATCAAAATGCTAGAAGGCATAAACATCGACGGCAAACAACTCAGAATAATTAACAACACATTGGCAACAAACAACAACTGTAACAACTGGTAACAAACTGTTAGCTATTCTTAAATAAAATTGTAACACAAGCAGTCTTTTATAATCAATTTTCTCTCCCTATAAAGATAGGAACATTATGATATTGATAACAGATACGTCTTGAAAATTAATCGAACAAACGATGTGTATAACACACTGCTAGGTCATGCATGTTACACATTATTATTAAGGAAGAGTGGGAAAGAGTCGCTCGTAATTAATGCTAATGACAGTGGGGAAATACTTAAAGCCTCATTTTTAAACAACACTTAAAAAGACGGAAGTAATCCCTTTTTTTTCTTTTAGAAAATAACCTTTATTCAAGATGACATTAACGAAAAAATGTCAGTTATGGAATAATCATAAATTTAAACGCATGGAAGCAGAAATATAATCAATGGGCAGTGCAATCAAACATGATGAAAACAATATCCCAAGTAAACGAAAAAAAAAAAGAAACAGTTTTCTTGACAATTAAAAACAAAATTAATGGAATAAATCTGAAGCCAACTTTGACCTTTCTGATCCTTTAGGTTTCGAGTTTTCACTCTTTTTTTCCTATCTGAAGCAAAGATGTAAACGAGAAAGATATACAATGTCAAATGGACTGCGGCCGCATATTTCAGCACTAACAGCAAACACATCTTGATGCCATTCACCCATCAACCACCCGGTTGAAGCGCCTGGTAGAAGAACAGGTGCTGGAATTATAGAATTTGCAATGATCAATTCTGAAACTCTAATTAGAGATAGGCACAACAGTAAAAATGTTCCTTTACATTCAGAGAGCATGAGCAAGGACTGAGACCAAATGTTCGAACCAAACGCCGAGGGTTGAGTGTGTTGCATTATTCCATGGCCATATCCGCTAGTTCAATGTAGACACCGCTGGTGGTGGATCCGGCAAATTACCTCAAGGGGTTGGAGCACACTCGCCATTATTCAGATCTAGTACTTTAGGATCATCATGTTCTTGTTCTACTCACAGACGCGAGAAGAGGACGCCACTTATGTTATGAGTCAAAAAAGGGCTTTATACTAAATGGTGTTCGATTGACAGAGTGGTCAGAGCGCTGGTCTTTCGCGGCAAAGCTGACGGGTTCGACACACTTAAGTCTACTCATTTGCAAATCGGTACCTGACTTTTCTCTTGAGATACGGCAGGAAAAGGCAGCGAGGAAGGGAACTGGTCACGTCACCTCTCGATGCCAGACTTAGGATAATGAAGTCTTTAACACTTTATAATGAAGTCTCTAACACTTCACTCCCCTACGGCCGAATCTGCTATAGGACAACCTTTTTATACTGAATGAGATAAATTTGGTCTTCTGCGTGTTTGTACTGCCGGAATCGAAAAAAAAGAAGAATTTAAATAATGGAAGCACGGCTTAAATACTGATAATTAATATTAATTTTTCACGCGCATCTTAAGGTGCCAGGGACGGAAATGACGGCAATCATCTCTACTCTCTTAAACCTAGGAACAATTTCAAAAAGGCGTGTTAAGTCGAGCCTGGCCAGGGGACGAGTGTTCCAAACTATCAGCTTTTCTTACGGTTGATTTACGGCTGGTTTCAGGTTGGTGTTTTTTTTTTTTAAGCCTGTTAGGAATGAAGTGCTGCTCTATGAAGTGCGTTTGTCTCTCTCGTTTGGAGTGTCGAAAACGGGATGTGGTTAGTGCACGGACATATATGGAGCAATTCAAGAAGATTTGCCATAACTTTAAGGAACTAATTTCTGGTGTCATTCTCTGTGTGAAAAAAATGTTCCAATAAACGTGAGTCCCATTCTTAAAAGCTACGGAATTGATATTGATTTTTGAATAATAATGACTAACTCAGGCCTTAAGATCGTTTATATTTGGACTTGCGTCCTAATATAACCGACTAGGTTGAACGGGACGCGCCTCGCCAAAACGAGGCAACATTTTTATTTAATAAATAAATACTGATTTTCAGAAATGTGACACTTTATCAGTGAAGTTGCTTCCCTGCTAGAGAAAATTTGTCAACTCATCCATCTGTCAGTCATTGCCTCCGTTAGTCCGCCCGCCTGTGTGTCTATGAAGGGGCTAGTAATGTATATTTTATAATTACAGTATAAAGTAAAAAAAAAAATACAAACAAAAAAAACAACCCACTAAATATGTGCATCGCAGAAGCAAGAAGTCAGTCAATACCCTTTAGTTCCCTAAGAAGCATAGGCCTTCAACAAACACATGCCAAGTCCTCCTATCTAAATTTACTAATTTTCTTCAATTGATAAAGTCGGGTTGTTTGACGAAGTTTTTGTGGTTTAAAATTTTATTTTACAAAGGATGGCTCTATGCCAGAGCCGGATTAACGTAGTAGCACAAGTAGCATATGCTACGGGCCCCGCGCTTTTAGGGGCCCCGCGCCAATAAATATGTACATAATTTTTTGGTCATCTTCTAATACGAGCTTTAAACTAATGATCTTGTGATTTATGCCATCTTTAGCGCCTTTTCATTTGGTGTCACGAAATTGTGAGAGAAAGAGCATAAGAGGGTGACTTAGTGTGACTCTTCATTATTTTTATCTTAACTGTTTACGGACGGAAGCCATTTAAGTGGCGTAGAAAATTTGGTCACGTTTGGACGGAAGCCACATTTTTGGCTCTAGGCGACTGCCCCTCTAATTTTGTTTCGTTCTTCGTGAAATGAATTTGCATTAACAATAGAAACTAGAATTTAGGAAACGGAAACTTCCTGTTTTAATTGAGGTATACGGCGTGCTCGCACTATCTTTCGATCTTGATTACAATTTCTTGATTTGCAAGGTTAGAAAACTCAAAAAATAAGCAGTAGACACAGAGATATTGGACGTAATTATGCTTCTGGAAGTGAAAAACGTAAAGCGAAGGAAGAAAAAGAAAAAAGAGATCAACTTGTGATATCAAAAACACGTAAGCTGACAGAATATTTTGATGTTCATGGTGGTGGTACTCTAACCGCTGAAGCTGGAAGTACAGGAACAACTAGTACTAGTGCAGGCTATACAGCGGAAAACATACAGCAAAACCCAGTATACACTGAATCTGAATGTGAAAGAATAAGTGAAACGAAGAAGTACTCTAATGATATTGGTGACTGGCCGAACAATATAGATGACTGTGAGCGTGAATATTGGATATCCAAGGGAAGTGAAAAATGTCAACATGTTGATAGTGCCTTTTTTCATCCGTGCGATTGTAAGACACTGAAAAGAAAACTCGATACTGTCAGAAGTCTTATTTTACACATATTCATAAACTTACAGACAAGCAACATGCAAGAAAATGGTTATGCTATTCAGAAAGTAAAGGCGCCTATTCTGTTTCCCATGCAAGCTTATGAGTTCAGAATGTTCATCAAAGTTTACTGTGGAAGGGTTTAATGACTGGAAAAATGCAAGCAATCTATTGCGTCGACATGAAGAAAGCTCCTCACATAGACAAGCTTTAATTTCACTGTTGATGCGTAAAAACAAAGGTGAACGTGTCGATTCCCAACTTGTGAAACAAATGGACATTCAAGAAAAGTATTGGCACAAACTTCTAGAGCGAATAATTGAAGTTGTGAAGTTTTTAGCAGAACGAGGCCTTTCATTTCGTGGCAGTGATGAAAGTGTTGGGTCCCCTTATAACGGGAATTACTGGCCAAGTTTGACCCTTTTCTGGCAGAGCATATAAGTACTCATGCAAACAAAGGATTTGGACATACATCATATCTATCTAAAACAACGTGTGAGGAATTCATCAATCTGATTGGATCCAGCATACTGGATCACATTCTCTGTGAAGTGAAGAAATACAAGTATTATTCCGTTTCATTGGATTCTACTCCAGATATATCTAATATGGACCAGCTGACTTTGACTCTGCGCTATGTTTTGCCATCTGGACCAGTTGAAAAATTTGTGACATTTTTGGATATGGAAGGTCATAGTGCTGAACAGCTTACTAAAAGTCTACTTAATTTTTTTAAAGGCAAATGACATTGATATTAAAGACTGCCGTGGTCAAAGTTATGACAACGCCAGCAACATGAGTGGCAAGTTTATAGGATTACATGCACAAATTAATTGATAATGATAATTACTATGCAAATTAAAAATGTATGTGTTCAAATATATTTGTGTTGTTTTATTGTTTTTTTTTTAAATGTAGGGCCCCTTTTTTAACATATGCTACAGGCCCCGCACTAGCTTAATCCGGCCCTGCTCTATACCCAACCCTCCTAAGTCGCTTTTTACGAATTGCGTGGTAGAGTACACTGTTATTATTCTTTGCTCCCCATTTTTCGGGTAACACAAGGGCGAGAAGCAAGTAAGAGGGAATCAATCATATTTCACCAAACGTCCACGTATCTAGTTTAAAAAAAAAAAAAAGGAGAATATAGAAAAGTTGAGGAACTAAAAAAGAGGAGCTTTTCATTCTTGCTGGAGTTCCCCTTCATCCCCCCCCCCCCCCCACCCCCCAATTTAGCAAGGCTAGTAGTATGAAAACTATGTGCCTTCATGAGGGAACCATTAAAAGATGACAAGTTATTTTCCGCGCGCTTTGAAACCAAGTAACTCAATATTGAGGTTGTGAAATGAGTGTTTCATTTACTCACAAATTGTCGAAAATATTTCTGAGTGTTTGAATAAGGAAATCATCAAGACTCATTATTTATCAGAGATGGGAAAATAGGATAGTTTAGATATACATTTGCTTGTGCTTTTATCGTTACTTCTTTCGCTGTCTCTCTTTCTCGTGCTGGAAAATGATTATTCTGAGGTGTTTTTGAAAATGAGTATCAACTAACATCCAAGCTGTCCCTCTGCTTGATGTTTATGGTAATCTATCAGGTAACGATTTCTCTCTCTCTCTCTCTCCTCTCTCCTCATCTAGACAGTATCATATTTTGGATAATAAAACCATATTGAACTATAACTACAAAAGGAAAAAATAACTAATAGAGATAATATAGTATACAATAAAAAATAAAAAAATAACAGTAAATGAAACATGTCCTGATATAACCAACAGCTCCATGTCGATGGTTGAAAGGAGCGTGCTACAAAGAAAAGTAGCAAACACCTTAATAAATAAATACAAATTTCAAATTTACACACACACAGCAGAAGACAGATAGACTGCAGGAAGGGGACGCTCGCCAAGGCTATAACTTTACCATCTGTTTGCCGTGCAGCTCTTCCATCACCAAATTGAGTCTGTTCTGTAATTTGCATCTATCCTAAGAGGGTTCATTCATTCATACTACATCAGAGGTCTTGAATCCTAGATCAATATTGCATTCCTGGACCAACACAGGAGCATCAGAGATTGCTATCTAGATACAAGTCCTAGGCCCCATCAGTGCTTGGTGGTCTAGTGCAAGACCTGCAATTGACACTGCTGTGTATATTCACAGAGGACAGTTACAGAACTTTAATGTTAAGTATTCTATGTAACAAAATTCAAGCAGCCCTTGTGAGTGGTCAAAGCAAAGTGACTAGTGTGTAATGATGAGAAAACAGTTCTGAAAGAAATATACTAGACAAGAGAAACTTTAGTGATAAAGGAACATTTGGATGAATATTTTATGTTATTTTGAAGATTCCAGAAAGGACTTTTTATTTTTTTTTTCCTAACCAGCGGCATTTGGGCTTTCAGCCCGTCGGCCCAATGACATGAAACACATTTCATGACATTGCGAGGATGGGGAGCATATGGTCTTTCCTTCCAACCTGGTAAGGAGCTTCGCTCCTTCCCATCCACAGAGGGTTTGTGCTCAGGAGCAGCTCGGGTCATTCCAGTCCCCTGGTCGAAGGCACTACTTCAAATGTCTTCGCCAGGACTCGAATTAATTGTCAGACAGAATTCTACTTCTGTTATTTTAGTAACTACTGCTGACTACTATACTCTTAAAAACCTTTCGTTACAACAGAGGAGGGGGAATTTAAGGAACGGGCATTTCAGATTAGCACTATCCCGGCTACATTAAAAAGAACGGGTATACCCAGGATAAAGGGACATTTTCCGCTTTCCTAGTTAAAACCCACTAACTATATTTCATTTTATTCGTAAACTGTGCGATTCAATGAATACCCTTTCGTGCTTTCCTCCATTCTTTCGTCGCTCTTTCCTTTTCTATCCATGCTTTTTATACATCCTCATTCTACCAGGGTGGTTGGGTGAAAGGTCTAGCTGTCATTTTCCTGGCATTTTGACGCAATATATGTAAAGGGCTATTACAGTCATGTGAGCCTGCAAGGTACTTAAAAGTGTGTTTTGGCCTCCTGTGTCTGGTTGTCCTCCCCTTTGCAATGAGGACTACACAAGGTAGATGATCACTTTCCTGTGCTCTTAGTATATTTCAACGTGCAAGGGTTACAGCAGCATTAGACATCAATGCCAGATCTATGACGCCGTCAGTGTCCCCAGATTTATTTGCTAGTCTTGTTGGGCGTCCATCATTCAAGATGATTAAGTTTGTGTTCATTAATGCCCGACTCAGGGCCATACCCTGTCTATTGTATGTGATGTTACCCCACTCCTTAGACCTGGAATTGAAATCACCAGCAATTAAACACCTATTTCGTTTTATTTGCCAAAGGTATCTGTTACCAACAGATTACTGGTGGCAATGTATGTAGTTATTATAATATTTATTTGTCTGAGGGAAAGTATTTATTTTTAGAATCAAAATGCTTTCCTGGTCAAAGATATATCACCCATGATTGATTGATACTTTTGTTATATGGGTTATCTCCCCTGGATATCGAATTTGGCGTATGAATCTAGATTTCGTTAGTCTGTTCTTTGTTGGGCAAGAAACAGATTGTTTATGCTTAGGTTTATGCAGGAATGTTTATGGTTCGAGTCTATGTTTACTCTGTGTCTATTTCAGACGATTCGGTCTTATATCGTGATATCTTTGTATGTCTAAGTGGGACTATTTTTCCTTGTACTAAACTATGGGGTCAGGCAGTTTCTGCGCATGCGAAGAGGAAAAAAGGGTCTTCCGTGATGATGGAATGCCTGGTGAATGCCATGTCGGAGACCAGTCCGAAGTTTATTGAGCGCTGTGATCTATTATGGGGAAGAAGATAGTTTCTGATATGATTATTAAGTCTATGAGTTTCCCAGTGTTTATTCTGTAACGCCAGGAGAGGGCGTATGTGTTCTGCTAGTGTATTTCCCATGCCCAGGTAAAAGAACTTTTTACTGAACTTTTCCTTGCTAGGCTTAGATGGGCAGACGTCTACATGATGATTATCTATATCAATATGTCGGGATGACATGTTACCTAGCTGCACTGAATATGATTGTATGCAGCAGTTATGATGAAAGAATATGCTGATTCTTGTAGAAACATTTGTGTTCATGAACAAAGCCTTTATTGAAGCTTTACTATGCATCTGTATAGTGAGTAATGCTCACCGGAACCAGAAGCCATTTTGGATCCTATATTTTTTGTCGATCATCGATCAGAGAACAGGGATCCCCCTTATTATCAGGTGATGATTAAGAGATCACAGTTATAAAGAAAACCCAATACTGGTGGGTTAACATTGTCTTCAGAAATATTTGCTGAACTTTACCTAAAGGAATCTTCGCTAGAAAAGAGGTTCTGTCTAGGAGTCATGCTTGAACATTATTTATTAACTGACATGATCTTTGTGTGAGTGAGTGTTTGATCTTCTAATCAACTCTTCAGAACAATCCATGCATTCGCGTACTGACACTCACATTAACACTCATAGCCAACATTACATCCTTGTCGGGGCCTCATTACGTTTTGGGACAAGGTGACCTGTATGCCCTACACTGTGCCGGTTTTGAGTTGACCATCTACACCAATACCAGCTTTATTAACATTGTGACTGGACGAGCAATATCACAAAATAGCACTTATCAACGTGGTGACCGAAAATCAAACCTCATCAGTATCGTCGGCAGAGAACGATCTCCGAAGCTCCTGCGATGATTTTTGTTTGAATGAAAACTCATAGTAGTATTGCAATAGATGGTGGAAATATTCGGTCGCCATGAAAGAGCCACCATACCAGGGAAGAGGCAAGGGATGTCCCTTAGGGAGTCCATCTGCCTGGTGTCGCCCCATTCGCCCTCCAGACAGCCAGTGTTTATGACTGTTCACCCACCAGTCATGCAGTCCCTCGGCACACTGGTTCACCTTAGACTTGTGGTCATTCTTTATGACAAAGATCTTAAAGAGAAGTACAATGAATAATGGAGGGGTTGAAGAGATAAAGGAGAAAAAACAGAAAGTCATCAATAGGTTCAAGAGCGTCGCAAGGGAAGCCAAGGACCAAGTGTGGGAGGCCTTCGTGACACAGGTGGGCACGGAAAAGACCTTACAGAAAATCTGGTCCTTACATCGATGAATGAATAGGAACAATATAAGTCAAAACATACCTAATATTCTGAGAGCCGCGGGAATACGTCTGAAGACCGATGAAGAGAAAGGACGTGCATTACTCAGTCGGTATATCACTCAGACGGGTAAAGGTGATAAAGCTGCCCGTCAAGAGATTAAGAATCGTGTACTGGAAAATGGCATCAGAGGCGAGATATATTTCGACCTCATATCTGACGAGGACGTTATGTATACTTTAAAAACAAGTAGAAACATTGCTCCGGGTCCTGATGGTATACAGTATCAACACATCAAAGAGCTTGATGACAGAGGCATTATGCATGTAGTGATGAATTTCAACACCATTATACAGAATGCTGAGGTGCCGGAAGACTGACTATATAGCTACCTACGGCCACTTCCTAAACCTGGTAAAGACCCCACACTGCTTAGCAGCTATCAAATCATCACATTGCAGAATGTCTACGGCAAATTACTTGAGAAGATAGTGGCGAGACAATTAATGAACCACATTAAAAATGCACACATCCCTGACACCCTGGGCAGTTAGTAACCAGTAAAAGTAACATGGAATAACGCTGGAACATTTGCGTACGAAACGGTGGCTGTGGCAATTGACCTAGAGGATGCTTACAACAATGTTGACTTTGCAATCTTGATGGACTGTGTAAGGGAATGTGGTGTAAACCCATGGCTTACAAGGTGGATAGCAGCTGCCTTAACTGAGAGAGCAGTTGCATTTCGTTTGGGAACATGGACATCAGAACCAATGCACATTTGCCTGGGATTACCCCAGGGTTCTCCATTATCACCGGTGCTGTTTAACATCTTTACAGCAAAAATAGCTGCAATCCAATGAAAAGGTTTGGGACGAAAATTAATTTTTGCCGATGACTTGCTCATTTACAGGACTTATTCAGATAGACATGAAATGGTTAAAAGCATATATGGAACACTTCAGGCAGTTTCTAAATGGTGCGACGAAACCAGTTCCAATGTCAATCCCAACAAAGTCTGTGTGCTTTGGTGCTTCTTGAACAACTACATATTGAAAGCAGATCTTCCAGACATTGATGTCAGTGGGCAGAAAATTAAAGGCAGAACACGTTGAAATACCTTGGAGTAACATTCGATCGTGAGTTATCATAGAAGCACCATGTTGATCACAACATACAGAAATGCAAGAGAGGTCTGGCAGCCCTAAAAACAATGGCTGCAGCGCACCTGGAGCAGAGACTACTGTCTTACCCCTATCATCAGCTGGTCTTGTCTGTAATCGAGTATGGCCTGGGAATACTCACGCTGTCACTATCACAGTGTGAATGACTGGAACGCATTCAAAACGAAGGGATGCGTATAGTCTTGGGCTGTACGCGAGATACCCTTATTGTGATGATGCAGCACATGCTTGGATTGCTGTCAATTAGATCCAGATATACGATGACCCAGGTAAAAGCGTATATGCGAGTAACCACAGACAAAAGAAGTCCCCTGCAGGGGAACATAGCTGACATCAAAGGAGCAAGAATAAAGAGGGGGATGTCATGGATGGCGCAGGCAGAGGAGACTATTAGACAAGTGGCCACAGTTAAAAATATATTCAAGGGAGACGAGGGGAGTCAGATGAGAGCTGGATGAACTACCAGCAAGTCATCATCAGCCTTGGTAGAGAATGCAGAACTTGAACCAATGGGAGAGCAGATCTCGAAATTGATCAGCTTATAAATGTTAATGCTGGGGATGATGATGCCATTGGGTTCACTGATGGGTCTGTAATCCGTCGTAATAAATCAGAGTGGGGCTTCTCTGCTAGAGTAAAGGGCAGAACCGTCGCTGAACATAGCGGGGCTTACACGATAACAACCTCCAGCATGAGAATGGAGGTAGAGGCAGTTACTGCTGCCTTAAGATGGCTGTCTGAGACTTTACTAACAAAGGCAGTTATTGTATCAGACTCAAAATCCATGCTTTCGAAAGGTCCAAAATGGATGGCTCCGACATGAATGGAAAACCTCCATAGAAGCATCGAATCCTCAAGAACTGATATGGATCTACTGTCTTGGTCATGCAGGGGTACGCGGCAATGAGAGAGCTGATAGACTAGCTTCAAGAGCACCCATAGAAGGTGAATTGAATATGGATAAGAGAGAAATACTGAAGGCAATTCATGATCGCCTATTAGAGAATGACACTGCAATCGATGAATCATCAAGGCTAAGACTGCTGGAATTTGGCATCAAACGTAAGACCAGCAGGGATGAACATATGAGAGAACGCATCTGGCGTGTATACAACCAGTGCGCAACAGGAACAATTAGCATTCATACTCTTCGACAACTGCTGAGGGAGACTGATACTTATGGGTTTGCCCGTAGTGCAGTGACGTCGATTCTGATTAACATTAACAATATCCTTTAGCTCCCCAAAGAGCATAGGCCTTCAACAAACACATGTCAAGTCTTCCTGTCACGTGCCAACAGCTCAAGTTCTTTCCATGTTTTACTCATCGTTTTCACTTCTGTCTCCAGTTCTCCTCTCCATGTATTTGTTTGGTCTACCTCTGCCTCTCTTTCCCTGTGGGTTCCAGAACAAGGACTGCCTTGTAATTCTATCAACAGGTTTCCTTAATGTGTGTCCTATCCATCGCCAGCGTCTTCTTCTCATCTCTTGTTCCACTGGCATTAGTCTAATTCTTGTCATCAGTTTCATATTTGTGACTTTTCATACCATTTCAATCCTTCTATTCTACGCAAGCACCCATTTATGAATTGTAACTTTGTTGTTGTTTTAAAATTGTACAATTAAGAAACGTGAATTTGTTTGTTTGCTATTTAAGTGAACCTAACATTCGGTAAAAAAAAACATCATTTAGTTTGTTCTTTTTTTTAAAATTGAACCTAACATTAGGTAAAACATATCATTTAGTTAGTTTTTTCCCACCTCTCTGTCGATGGAACTGCAGGAACCAGATCATGCGGCAGAGATTAAAGTTTCACATCAGCTGCACTTCTTCCAGTTGCAAATCCTCTGACCTTGAAAACAGACATATTTTCACGGTAGATATATAGAAAGCTCAGCGTTTCCAAAGTAGATCCCGACAGTTTCTACGTTGTCGACCACTTCTGTATGCTATATCTGTACATTCTCTTTCTCCGTACTCTCAATGTCTCCCTTCTCTGTCTGTTCACGTTCTGGTCTATATGCTAAGGATGAACGGTTACTGTTTTTGACTTGGCTCTGGGTACTTGGTGCAGTCTACCCGAGGGAGTTTGAGTATCGCGAGGAGGCTTAATTACCCGGCCGGGTTTGAGTACCAGGTCGAATAGTTGCGTAATCCAATTAGGGGTGAGACAAAGCCTAAGAAAAATTCGCAACGGACAGATTCGGATTTTTAATCCTAAAATTCGTCGAATTTAGATTCTGATTCGGATGCTTTGTAGAACTTTAATTTTTCTCAGCTAAAAGGAATGAAAAACCTTCGAAGAACAAAAATGTATCAAGACAGACTTAATTCACCTGCTTTACTTTGTACTGAAGCGATCATGCTTTGTCGAATATTGGTAATGACTGTGACGTGGAAAAACGTAAATAGATCCTCAGAAATCCATCTACCTCGTTTCCTCATTAGCATGTAGGGTTTTGCAACGCACGTCGTGAAGCCACGCCTATTTTTTTTTTCTCTGTCTTACAGGCACTAATGAATGTTTACAAACAGACCTATTAGCTAGTCCATGACCGGACAGGTAACAGCCAGCGAGTAAGAGCCGTTTATCTGAATTATCACGCGAGCGATTAGGCAATCGTTGAATAGTGACAGATCAGACAAGAACGCGCGTAGAAAGAGAACGGGTTGTTTGTTTGAAGAATCAAGGGCGATAAGACAAAAGACGTACCTTTGATGGTTACATTTCTCAGGGGGACTTAAGCGAATGCAAAAAGGGGCGATAACCACAGTTACCGACCACATCCGTTTGTTCGTGATCCCAGGGGACGTAATTATCTACAGAGAGAGAGACGAGATCAAAGACGGTCTGCTCGCTAGCAAACGTCTAGGTTGTTGGGGCGGCATCGGTGAGAATGAAATCTCTGATTCGGGAAACGAACCGTAAATTTGCCCTGATACAGCCGAAGGCGCGATTTCTGGCACCAGTGAGCGAAATAACGCCATTTCAGTATAAATAATTAGTAATCCAAAAGTCAGTATCAGTCGCTTCAGGAAATTTTTGAAATATCTAGCTCGCTATTCTTCAGACATTGTAAAAAGTGGATTATTAGATTTCGTGGAGAGTGTTTCATTTTTCTGTTTCCGGTAATATATATGTTAGCATTTAAGTGATTTAATGTGTTAAGTTCCTCATTATAATTCACTGGGATTTCTATGTGTTACTTGACTAGCGTAGTAAATGGCGCACAGCTAAATCTTTCCAGTGTTAAGTAAACTTAATCACCCGTTTTCATGCAGAAAGAAATGTTTTAACTGATTATTGACGGAATATAACTTTGCTCCTAAATCCATTATGTGTAATTGTGTAAGTGACTAGTGAAATATCATGTGGCGAAACAAATAGCTAGTAATGACAAGCGATATTTGTAAAGTAGTCATAAAATTAAATTAACACTGATATTGTACGCTGACAGCTTTACCGGGGCGAGAGAGGAAAAAAAGGCACATACCTTTAAAACCCCAAACCCGTACCAGGCGAGCGAAGCGTGATAAGATAGGCTAAAACACGTGTGCTTTTAATTTAATTAAATGACGGAGTGTAAAAGAGATCTTAATTTTGCGTGGGGTAGGATATAATATTGATATTGTGATTAAATGTTTTATTTTCTCCGAAATCTAGTTGTTACGTACATTTATTACCTAAGGGGGTAGTCTTCGGTCCTGCCAAATGTACGCACCAGTCTTTATATATTTTATTATTTGTGCGTTCGATTGATTCACGCACTGACGTGCACAATGCAGTGTGAGTTGCTTTGGGACGCACGGGTAACCTAGTTTGGGGATTGTGACGTCATGTTTTGAACGGGGCAGTGCGGACTTTGTTATGTCCGAGATATAGATTATTGGAATTTTCTGGCAGTTTTGTATAAGCCAGTATGTTATATTGATTCAATTGGTATTCTTGACGAAGCCAATGATGGAAGGATCATGTAAGTGTCGCCCCGGTTATATTTGTATATTTATTGCCGTAAACTAAAGTATCAGGCCGCTCCCAGTTGTAGTCTAGCGGGAAGTCATCTTAGCATGTAATTTCCTAGAATGGACAGACGGAGTCGGTGGTCATATTAGATTACCGTAGAGGAATAATACCTACGTGTAAACCAGTTTATTTATTCGTATGCTTCATATTTTATATGCCGTACATTCAACAATGCCAGAAGCGTGGCATAGAATGGGAGAGGTTAGTCAACTGGAATCTCTAACCTGTTCGTATTATCGTGTATGACTTTGTTTGAAACTATATGCTATCTAACGTTATGTTTTGGAGAACGTATGGGATTGTGAAGTATGATATGGAAGATTTTATCCTGGAGTATGAATACGTTACCATGATAGACGTCCTTGAAGGAAGGTCAATGGACTTGAATGAGAAGAATATTATACGGTAACAGTTTTGTGATCCTTAGTCACTTGAGTCAGAGGACTTTATTGGTAGAGAATCTTCAGGAACTTTAAAAGTAATTACCATTATAATGATGTATGATCTTTGCGCCTGTGACGATGTTAGTCTTGTCCACTCCGTATGTGTCATGTTGAATAAAATCTATGTACAGTCATCACCGACTTATATACTGCCAGTACTTGCCCAGTTCACCCAGTTCAACACTACTTGTTGAAGTTCGTTTGAAGAATATTGTTGACATTCGTTCATTTTAACCATTCGCGTTTTAAGCTACCTCTTCACCAGTATAAACTGTACTCAACCATAAAACGGAGTCAACAGTAATTGATGTGCCAGTCTGGTTTTGAAATCAAGAATTTCACAGGAAACGTACCCAATACAATTATCATTAATGGAAGATCTGAACTTTCAAGGCGACAACATCTTGGGATCATCTGAAGATCTGAACTTTCAAGGCGACAACATCTTGGGATCATCTCTTTGTCACTATTACGTGCAAGCTGTGGTCTAATACTCAGAACGAAGTATTTTATCCTCACACGTACATACACGGAGACGAGGCACATTGGTTTTTTTTTCCTGCACGCGAGATGAGTATAACGTGTTGTCGTTGTACCCTTTATTACGTTTAGCTGTGCCTTAAATAATTATGTCCATATTTATATTTTCCTTGTTATATGTTATATGTTGTTCATTTGTCGTGGGAGGTAGGGAGGTTGATCTGACGAACGAGATCCATCTCGAAGCCAATTCGGGCTCTTCGTCAGACGTTCTGTAGGGCTAGTCTTGTAAGTTTCAATTGAGCGATAATTCCGGTACAAGGCTAGAAACCTTGCCGAAGTTCCGATCGCTAATTGTCCCTTATAATAGTATCTGTTTAGCTGTTCCGTCAAGTTTTTATTGTTGTTCTCGTAGTTATTTTTATTCGTAATTTAGTTTTATGATGAATTTTGTTTGTATTTTGCGTCCATCTCACCTTTCCTGTCGTTCAGTTTTTTACAAAACCTATGTTTTTACACTGTGTTGTCTATTGTCTTGTTAATTATTTGATCGCAGTTATCATCGTAACTCTTTACGACATTCTATTTTTAGTTTCACATTTTTATTTTTATTGGATTTCTGCGTCTGTTTTCTATCGTCTTTGATTATCGTGTCTTGTCGGTATTGTTTCTATTGTTTGTCACGTTGTTCATTTCATGACATTTGATTACATAAATTTATTGATTAATAACATATTTAATAATTATATGATAACATTATACCGTTCTAAGGACAGGAACGAAGAACACTTGTTATAATAACAAGGTTAACTAATTTATATTGATTAATTATCATTTTATAAATCAAGAGTATTGTGACTACTTATAAAGCATAATGTATTCACTCGATTATTTCATTAAGCAAGCAAAAGCTTTGCAAATACCTGCTGAAGAGGTACGACAATTCGCTATGTCGGAATATAAAGAATCTCAAAGGTTGGAAGCTCAAAGATTGGAAGCTGAAAAGTTAAGATTGGAAAATTTGAAATTTGAGGCAGATCAAAAACGGATTGAGGCTGAGGAACAAGAGAAGAAGATGAAATTTGAGGCAGATCAAAAACGGATTGATGCTGAGGAACATGAAAAGAAGAGGAAATTTATAGCTGAGGAAGAGGAGAAAAAAATGAGATTAGCCTCTGAATTAGAAGAGAAACGATTTCAGCGAGAGGCAGAACATAAGCAAAAGGAGGCTGAAGAAAGACTTAAGATTGAGATGGAAAATAAACAAAAAGAAATGGAAGAGAGGAGATTAATAGCTGAACAAAATGTAAAACGACTTCAGCTTGAGATGGAAGAGAATGAAAAAAAACGACAGCATGAACTGAAATTAGCAGAGTCAGAATATGAGAGAATTAGGTTTACTCAGGAAGCTAATTCTCAGAGAACTTTTGAAAGCCAAACTCCATCCAGACATGATTATTTTAAGGAAATTCCCCTTAAATTACCAAAATTTAATCCCCCGTCTGATGACGTAATATTCTTCCTAGATAGGTTTGAGGCCACTTGTGGATCTTATAACGTGGATAAAGCGCTATACTGTACATATTTATCCAGATTACTTACAGGGGATGCATTAGCAGTTTATCATACCACCAGCATTGGTGAGAAAAATGACTATAATGCTCTTAGAGCAGCACTTCTGAAAAAATTCCAAATGACAGAAGACGAATATCGTTTAAGATTTCATACATTACTACCCCAATCTAGCAGAAATTTCAATGATTTTCTGTCACAAATACGACTAACACTAGAAAGATGGATTGAATTATCCAAAATTGAAAAGTCATATGAAGGTCTCTTCGATTTACTGATGCGCGATAAGGTACTATCGTCTGTAAATCCTACATTTCTCGCATTTTTGCAAGAACGGAAACCTTTATCAATAAAAGACTTAGAAGAACATGCAAAAAATTTTTGTACTGCTCACCCAAACATGGATCTAAGTAACGCACAGATTAAGAATGAATTGCCTGTTGCTTTTGTACCACAACAAAACAATTTTTCACGAAATCGTTCCTTTAGTGCTGACAGGTATGCCAATAAGGGAAATAATTACAATTTTAACAATGATAACTTTTACAAAGGGAAGCAATTTCAACAATCTGCTCCATTTAATGTTTCTTGGAACCAAACTCACAGATCACGAGATTTTGGTAACAATAATTTTAAAAATAATCAAGGACATTATAATAAACAAAACTGGAGATCAAAATCTCAGGGTCCACAAAACAGACAAGGTTCTTAGAATAAACATTTTAAAGAACATCATAACTTTAATTATACAAATTATCGGACTCATCCAAATTTTAACTCTAGCAGAAATGACAATTGTAGCAATTTTAATGACAAAAATCACAATCGATCGCGCCGACGAGATAGATCGTCGAGTAATACAGGTAGACATTCTAATGTTGCTTTTAGTGATACACAGGCAAACATTGAACAGGGTAAAGGAGTTGAAACTCATAATGCTATGTGTTGTTCTCTTGATTGTACCCAAGTCAAAGATTGTTCAGAATGCTCTACTCTTTTCCAGCCCAAGGCGATCACGACGCTGCGTTGCGGACATACCTTGCCTAGTCTACCTGCAGTCTGTACGGCCACTGCTGCGTCAGTACACCAGGGACAGGGCTCTCTTAAGTTTAACAGAGGATTTGTTAACAATATTTCATGCTCTCTTTTATTCGACTCAGGTTGTACCACTGTTGGCGTCCGGACTTCGCTGATCGACCCTAGTTGTGCGACGGGCAGGGTTGTGAAATGTGTGACGTTTGGCGGAACTGTGGAAACATTTCCCACAGCCATTATAACACTTCATACACCATTTTTTTCAGGACAGATCCAAGCTTGTCTTCTTCCAAATCCAATTTGTGATTTAATACTTGGTCGCATACATGGTATTAAAGAGTGTTCACCTCAACAAATTGCTGAATGGGAAGAGCGACATATTCAAACTGCAAATGCAGTAGTGACTAGAGCGCAAGCTACTAATATGTCGCATGATAAACCTGTTGAACCTACAGTTCATACCACTTGTGATGATGATGCTCCTATTTCACGGGAGTTGTTTGCAACATTGCAAAAGAATGATGATTCATTAAAAAAAATTTTTCAGTATGTTAACAAAAAGAATACAAGCAACAAACTTGCAAAATCTAGACATGACTTTATACTTAAAAATGGGATTTTGGTGAGAGTAATACGGGAAAAGGATTCATCCTTATGTTATCAGATCTTAGTCCCATCCTCTATGAGATCTCGTATATTACGACATGCGCATGACTCGCAATGTGCGGGCCATATGGGTTTTTCGCGTACCAAATCCAGAGTGCTTTCGGCATTCTACTGGCCAGGCATTCATAGGGACATCACTCTCTATTGTCGGTCCTGTTTGATATGTCAGGAAGTTAAGGTACGGGGTCCATTTCATGCGGCTCCTATTCAAGCTGCGGACATCCCGATTAGACCATTTGATAAAATGGCTATAGACATTATTGGTCCTATGCTACCATCTGCTAGAGGGCATACGCATATCCTTACGTGCATTGATATGTGCACTCGTTGGCCTGAGGCCATCCCTCTCAAAAACACTTCATCTGCCAGTGTAGCAGAGGCATTGATGTTAATCTTCTCACGCATTGGTTTTCCACGGAAAATCTTGTCGGATCATGGGGTTCAGTTCATTTCTGAATCCATGTCTCATGTTATGAAGACATTAGGTATAGACAGATCTCTTAGTTCTATTTATCATCCGATGTCAAATGGGTTAATTGAGCGTCTCAATAGGACACTCAAGCAGTTGTTGGGTAAGATGACTCAAGACCATCCCCAAGACTGGGATTGGGTCCTACCCGCTTGTCTCTTTGCGTATCGCGAAGTACAAAATCAAGCCACGGGGTTTTCTCCATTCCAGCTTGTTTTTGGCATGCAACCACGCGGTCCTATGTCGTTAATCCACGACTTATTGGTTGACGAGAATATTGAAGAGGAAACTCAATCCTCTTATAAGTATGTGATCTCTCTGAGAAAGAGAATCATAGATGCTTGTAGACTAGCTACTGCATCATCTGAACAAGCCAAAGAAAAAGCTCGTCTATTTGCAAACAAGTATAGACGTCTTCGCCAGCTCATACCTGGTGATGAAGCTTTTGTCTTACTACCTGCGCATAACAATCGTCTTTTAATTAACTGGAGAGGTCCTTTCAGGATCATCTCAAGAATATCCGATGTCGACTACATCGTTGATGTTAATGGTAAACATAAAACCTTCCACATTAACATGTTGAAGGAGTATTACTCACGTCCTGATTATCTACAGTCAGTGTTTCAGGCAACTGACGATCCTACACCTCCTATTCAACACTATTCTAGTTTGTCAGTCATCCAAGAAGAGGAATCTTCTTTCGATGATGTACAACTACCAATACCAGTTGTACCACTCCATTCCACTGAGAAATGGAATGATGTTACAATCTCATCTACTCTTTCGGCTGATCAACGTCAGCAAGTCTCTAATATTCTACACTCGTATGAGGATGTCCTCACTGACATCCCAGGTCATACGTCAGTCATCCAACATGACATTATTCTGACTGACGATACGCCTATTCGAGTTCGCCCATATCCTATTCCTTTACACTTTCGTGATAAGGTTGATAAGGAATTGGATGAGATGCTCCAATTAAATATAATTGAACCATCTTCATCACCATATTCTTCTTCTATGGTAATCATTAGGAAGAAAGACAACAATATACGTCTTTGCGTAGATTGCAGGAAATTAAACAAAGTTACAAAATTCGATGCGGAACCATTACCTCTTTTAGATGACTTATTGGAGAGATTATCTCATGCTACATTCTTTTCGAAATTTGACCTTTCAAAGGGATATTGGCAAGTGCCACTCACTCCTAAAGCAAAGCCATTCACCGCTTTCTCGACACCACGGGGTCTTTTTCAATGGAATTTTATGCCATTCGGGTTAATGAATGCGCCAGCTACCTTTGTACGCATGATGCGCCGCATATTGTCTCATCGTCCCGATGTCATTACTTATATAGATGACATCTGTCTTTTCAGTGACTCTTGGGATGAACATATTCAGGGTTTAAAATCTTTACTTTCTACCTTACGGGATTATAACTTAACAGCGAAACCTTCAAAGGCTTTTGTCGGTTTTCATGACATCTCATTTCTGGGTCACCGCATAGGTCATGGTTTCATGTATACAGAAGACAGTAACGTCTCTAAAATTTTAAACATCTCAGCACCTAAGACAAAAAAACAAGTTAGGTCGCTTTTAGGACTAATACAGTTCTATTCAAAATTCATCCCTCATTTGTCTACTATAACTGCACCTTTTTTCTTCTCTACTGAAGAAAGGCACATCTAATGTAATAAAGTGGTCGCAGGATCACCAAACGGCGTTAGACTATATAAAACAATTTTTTTCAAATGCACCTTTGTTGAGGTTGCCTGACAAAAATCTCACCTTCATTCTCCGCAGTGATGCAAGTTCTTACGCTATTGCTGCAGTTTTGATGCAGGAATATAACGGCACCTTATTTCCGGTTATGTACGTATCCAGAAAGCTCACGCCGAGCGAGACGAAATATTCCGTTCTGGATAAAGAGCTCCTTGCTCTTGTCTGGGCAATCACTAAACTGGATCGTTATCTCCTCGGATCTCACTTTGTGGTGGAGTCTGATCAGAAAGCTCTTACCGCACTGAACACAGGGAACGTTAAGTCATCAAAGTCAGCGCGTTACGCTATAGCACTTCCACCGTTCCATTTTGAGATACGAGCTATTCCTGGAGTGCAGAATGTGTTCGCAGACTGTCTATCAAGATGCCTGTTGCGGGGCTTTATACGATTCACTTCTTTTATTGTTGTTGCGGCCCCGTCTTCTATTTCAGTGGTCGTTGTGGAAAGCCACCGTTCTCATTGATTCAATAAGCTTCTTAGTTCTGGTCATTTGATTCATTAATTCTTGATCGTGCTATTGTTGGAATAGTTACGCGAATGTGAGTTAATACTTTCTGTCTGTCACAAGGTTTGAACTCAGTATCATAATTGTTGAATTTGTAACTTCAATGAACGTGATAAGTCTCTTCTCGAGTCCACACAATTTTTAATATACATTTCAAACAGTAGACAGTCCATGGAGGTTGATTATGAAAACATTATATATTAGAATTGAATCATACATCATAAATGCTATCCATGCATTATAGTCCTGGTCCAATAATATGCAACCCTATAGTCAGAACGTCGTAACTATATGTACGCGCGGTTGGGACATCCAACGGCCGACAATGAGACTAGACGTCTGGCGATATAAAACGAATGTGGACCATAATTTCATCCTTCCTTGACCTTAGTTAAAATTACTAACCTCGATACATTCCTCTCTTCATAAGAATATCGGACTGACCCATGTCCGTACTGCAATAACATATGTGCGGCAATATCATGCCTACCACTGGAAGGATTATAGGACACGTCTTATCCGTTTGACGGTCATCTAAGAAAAGGGTGTGGTAACCTAGTCACGGTGCGTGACATACCAACGCATACACGTCATAATCAATCGTGTGTATCGCGTACACTAACTAACAATTATTTACATTATATTAAACGTAGTCACCTATTAATCTTATGCTGTTAACCTCTAGCAGACCATGCCAATAAAATACCTTAACAATTCCCTGTCCACTGGGGGAAAAAAAAAAATCTATTAGATAGATTTTTTTTTAACAAAAACCCATCTGAAAAAATACCAATATGTTAACAATATCAAAAAAAAAAAATTTAACGAGATTGCGGCATATGGCCTACGACGTTCTGTCTAGAACCAATGTCGTGGTCATGTCGACTAACCAATAGTCATGTAATATATTAATTATTTATATCATAAATAAATATAAATGGTAATAAGAACTAAAAGAGAATGGTAATGTCGATCTCTAATTAAATAATTAATTAAATATGTCGTGATAAAATGTCATGTCAGACTAATTTAAAGTGTTAAAATTAAACTAAATAACTATACTAGGTATGGAATAAGAATAAGTTGTTGAAAATCTAATGTAAGAAAAATGAGAGGATCTGTTAAAGAAAGACATAATAACGAATAAAGAATAAATTAGAGAAAGAAAAAAAATGATGTATAAATTTAACTAAGTTATGTGTGTTGAACATCAAGTAAGTGTAGTATTAAGTTATTAATACCTTTCTAACTAATTTAAACAATAGTATGCAATATAATCATGTAATTCTAAGAATATAATCAAAGAATTATGTGAGTTTTCTTTTCTTTCTTTCATTTTTTTAAGTTTCATTCATTTTTTTTTTAAATTCAACTCACTTGTCATTTTAATGTGGATTAGTTTTAAAGAATAAATTAAAGTAATTAACATTGGATATGAAGATCCATTCGTAGTCTTGATCCTTGAATTTCCATTAGACAAAATGTTCAAGTATTCTGAATCACGTTATATAACGAATTAGTTCGAATGGAATGTCATTTATTTTCTCCGAAGTGTTTTGAAACAATGTTGTGACAAATGTAAACCAGGAAAGTCCCGGTGTAAAGACGAATATAGTGTCAATTGATTGCAGTCACTTTGCGTATAATTCGCCTATAGAAAGCAGCTGAGTAAATGGTTCATTCATGTGTCAAAAAGCAACGATGGTGCTATGTTCTTTGATTAAGTTTCTCTGTACATGGTATTGTCTTTGCGACAAACAACGTAAATTAGGAATCGACATCATTAGGATTTCGAGATAATGTATCTGCCAAGATGTTGTCGGATCCTGTGATGTACTCGATTGAAAACTCGAAGGGTTGGAGGAGTATAGCAAATCTGGTCAATTTTGGACTCTTGTGATTTGCTCGTTGTAGTGATGCTACGGCCCTTTGATCGGTTTGTACTACAAAAGGGGCTCCCAGTAGGAATTTTTCTAGTTTGGTTATCGCCCACACGACGGCTAAGAGTTCGCGATCAACCGTAGAGTACTTCACTTCTGGTGGTTTCAGTTTTCGTGACACGTACAAGTTTGGATGGAGGATGTCGTCATGGTATTGGAGCAAACATGCGCCAATTCCGTAGTTACTCGCATCTGTACGAAGAATGAACTTTTTAGAAGCATCAATTAATCTCAAAATAGGTGGATTTGAAAATATAGAAATTATTTGCCGAAAAATTCTGTCACATTCGTCAGTCCATGTCACTTTCACTGGCATGTTCTTCTTTAGTAATGAGGACAATACAGCAGTGATGGATGACAAGTTAGGTACGAATCTACTGTAATATTGGACTAGACCTAACAAGCTTCTCACTTGTTTCTTCGTTTGAGGAACGGAAATGTTTAAAATTTTTGAAACTGTACTGGGTAATGTTCGGATATATCCAGCTCCAATAATGTGACCCAAACAAGTGATCTCATGAAATGCTACCTGTAATTTTGTAGGTTTAGCAGTTAACTTGTACCTTCTCAAGGTATCAAAAACGTATCCAAGACCCAAAAAATGTTCCTCAAAAGATGAACTAAACAAGCATATGTCATCTATATATGTAATAATGTCTGGTCTACCTGAAAAAATGTGTCGCATCATGCGAACAAAGGTAGCTGGAGCGTTAACCAGCCCAAAAGGCATCACGTTCCACTGGTATAGACCTAGCGGAGTTGAAAACGCTGTGTAGTATTTTGCTTTTTCGGTTAGTGGTATCTGCCAATAACCTTTAGTTAAGTCTATCTTAGTAAATATAGTTGCTGTCGATAGACGTGGCAGTAAGTCATCGAGAAGTGGATGTGGTTCGCTATCAACTATCGTTTGTGCATTTAATTTTCTATAGTCGACGCATAGTCTAATGTTATTGTCCTTCTTTCGGACAATAACTAATGGAGAAGAAAATGGGGAATTACTAGTTTCGATAATTCCTAAAGATAACATCTGTTCAAGTTCCTTAGTAGTTTTAGTAAGAAAGTGTATAGGAACAGAATAAGGATGTACCCGAATTGGAGTATCCTCGTTAAGAGTGATGTCATGATTAATGACTGATGTGCGACCTGGAACATCGGTCAACACATCTGGATAAGATTGTAGCAGATCAGCAATCTTTTGATGCTGTTGCGGTGTGAACCGACGAAGAGATGGTTACGTCCCGCCAAGATTCGCTAGATTGTACTACAGGTACAGGTAAAGCTAACTGTACCTCAGGAAAAGAAGATTCTTCTTCCTGGATAACGGATAAATTAGAATAGTGACATGTAGGTCTGAAAGTGTCATCTAATTCATGAAAAATAGCTTGTAGATGTTCAGGTCGAGTATGAAATTGCTTGAGCATATTTATGTGAAATATTTTGTGATGTCCCTTAATGTCCAGGACATAATCAACATCAGAAATCTTATTGATAACCTGGTAAGGACCATTCCACGAGATTAGTAGTCTATTATTGTTATGTGGCAATAACACATAAGCTTGATCTCCTGGAAATAATTGACGTAATCGTCTATTACTGTTTTGGAAAGTTCTAGCTTTCTCTTTCGCAGCCTCAGATGAAGCTGTTGCCATTTGACAGGCATCAATAATGTTATTCCGGAGATTAATTACATATTCATAGGATGACTGAGTGTCCTGAGTCATCTCAGAATCGATTAATAAATCTTTTATCAGTCCCATAGGACCTCTTGGAGGAGCGCCAAAGACTAAATGAAACGGAGAGAAGCCAGTTTGTTCATTTGGCACCTCTCGATAAGCGAATAACACCGCTGGTAGCACTCTGTCCCAGTCCTGTGGATGGTTAACTGTAACTTTATGTAGCATTTGTTTGAGTGTACGGTTAAGTCTTTCTACAGCACCATTACTCATTGGGTGATAAATGCTGCTGAGGTTTCTATCTATTTGCCAAGTCTTCATTACCTCCGTCATAGTCTCAGATATAAATTGAGAACCATGATCTGACAAAAGTTTTCTAGGAAAACCTACTCTAGAAAAGATCAAGTGTAGTGCATCAGCTACATCTGTTGTGGTGGTTGTTTTTAATGGGATGGCTTCTGGCCATCGTGTGCATAAATCGATGCAAGTGAGAATAAACCTATGTCCTCTGGCTGATGGTAAAAGTGGGCCAATGATATCAATGGCCATTTTGTCGAAAGGTCTCACCGATATATCACAAGCCTGAATAGGCGCCGTGTGAAAGGCTCCCCGTGCTTTCACTTCTTGGCATATCGTACAGGAGCGTACGTACTGTGAAATATCTCGTGATACTCCCGGCCAAAAAAAAAGAAGATAATACTCGTGAACGTGTACGAGTATAACCCATGTGACCTGCACACTTAGAATCATGTGCATGTTGAAGTATGTACCGCCTAAAAGCAAAAGGTACCATGACTTGTTGTCTTATCTGAGTTTTATCCATAAAACATCTTAATAAAATGTCATTTTTAATACTAAACCACTGACTATAATTTATGTTCCTAGAAAGATTGTCATCTTTGTTGACCAGCGTAAAAAATTTTGTTAGTGACCTGTCTTCCCTCTGTTTTGCAGCAAATGATACTCGGTCAATAGCAGAATGAATCTCGATATTTTCATGATCATTTGTTTCCTTGTTTTCCGTGTCTATAGTCTCTAATTGTTTTGTATGTGCTCTGGTTATTGCTGCATTTCCGATGTATAGATTATTTTTTTCCCATTGAATAATCTCATCTGGTGTGCAATCTTTACTCCCGTGTATGCATCCCACCATAAGGTCGGCAATTGGGTTTCTTAACATGCATGCTTTAACATTGCCTGTGAAGAAAGGTGTCTCAATGTAAATAATAGCTGTTGGATAATATTCTATGGTTCCCCCAAAAGTCATGCACCTGACATGTTCTCCAGTTGCACAATTTGGATGAACAAGTGTCTGACGGATTCCGATCGTGGTCGATCCCGAATCTCTTAAGACTGAGACGATGGATCCATTAACTTTTCCTCTGTTGAAGATCAGTGATCCTGTTCCGTCATTGACTGCTAGACTGACTTCTGGTAGAATATGACCGCAGTTCAGAACTGTCTCTTTTGCTTTCTGAAATATAAGATTACATGTTGGGCAACTATTTGCCACGTTATAATTCATTGCAAAACAAGTAGACGATGACTGTATTTTGTTATCAGTAGTTGAACTCTGAACCCTAGGGGTTGTAGCAGTAGTAACAGCTGCCCCTGTATTATGGTTATAAGTTGTCGATCTACGAGAATGAGAACGATGACGAGAATAATTAGATGAATTATCCCGTTGTCCTCTATTGTAACTGTTATCTCGATGTCTCGAGTTATAATTATCGCTATTGTTCCACTTGTAATCATTATTATAGTTATATGATCGATTATAACTTGAGTTACGTGGATTACTGTTATTTCTTGACTGAGGTGAATAGTTTCTGGTTTGTTGTCGTCCTCTATTAAAGTTATTGTTAAAGTTATTCTGTCCCTTATGAAAATTAATGTCATAGTTTCCTTTGAACCTACCCCTGTCTACACTGTGTGTTCTAGGTTTGTTATGATTATGATATGCCATATTGGAGGCTACAGGAAGTGGTTCTCTTATCAATGTGCCAGAAATATTAGCATTCGGATGAGCTGTGCAGTAATTTAAAGAAATTTTTTCTAACTCATCAATAGATTCTGGTTTTCTTTCTTGCAGATAAGCAAAGAATGGTGGGCTGACAGACGATAATACTTTATCCCTCAATAACAAATCGACTAACTTGTCGTAGGATTTGTTGACACCTGCCAGTTCAACCCATCTGTTAAAAGTATTGCGTATGTTAGCAATAAAACCTGTGAAATCTCTATTGTTATCTGGCAACAAACTTTTAAAACGCAATCTACATGCCTCTTCGTTCAAGTGGAAACGACGTAGTAACAACGTCTTAATGGCCTCATAGTCTGTTGATAGTGTTGGATCTATATTTTTGTGCTGCACTTGCAGGTTCGCCATCTAGAAATTCCTTAAGTTTCAGTGCCCATGCCGCTTTGTCAAGGTTATTCACCTTACATATGTCCTCAAAGCGCGCGAGCCACGATGAAAGGTCATCTACGTGTAACTTGAATGGAGGCAGCTTAAAGTAATAATTACCTTTAAGTCGTGTGGATGAAGATCCAGATTGAGCAGTATCATTTTGGGTTGCTGCAGCGCCCTGTGAATTAAGTTTTGCTGTTTCTAATTTAAGTCGTTGCAATTCCATTTCTTGCTGCAGTATGATTTCTTGTCGTTTCAATTTATTCTCTTCTTCAATCCGTAGGATTTCATCTCTTGCTATCTTTCTTTCTTCTTCTTGTCTTAATTCTGCCTTCTTTTCCTCCTCTTCTGCCTTATATTTTGCAAATTCAGCCAATGCATAAGCCTCGAGAAGTTCTCCTTTTTTCCCAAAATCTTTACCATTTTTAATAAAATAGTCTAAGTTAAGCATCTTGACGTTAATATTGTACGTAATGGTTATGTAATAATCACCAATAAATTTTAAGTAATTATTATACTTATTCAATTTATGAATAGTCGATATAAAAAATCATAATATTATTGAACTTAATCTGGGAATGTTCAATTTAATTAATTGTAATATTATCTAACTATTATTTGTAGATTCCATACATAGACATACTATGTTGGGAAAATATTACATATATACTCGTTAATATATCATAAATAGTTATGATATTTATCTATTTCGGGTGCTGAATTACTATCATGCACCTAATAATAAATAGTATTATTCCTCAAGTATTATATCATTCAGTCAGTGATATGTGCTAAGTAAATCATTTAGTAATGGAAAAAAATGTACCAAATAATATACACTATGTCCTTTATATGCAGGACAGACTAAAAAGTCAAATTATTTTATAAATATATATTATTATTATATTATGCCTTAATCATGAGCTATAAAGTGCATCGCCCATTTCTTGGACTACCACTGCAAATTGGTGCAAAGTCCCTAATTCTCCTTAAAAGTCATTAAATTTTAATTATATTCATATACACTCTTATTAAGCAAGAAATTATATTATTAGTGTAAAATCATGAACAGATGAAATGAGGACATACGATACGATGGGTAAACCAAGGATAAACAAACCATATTATCACGAAACAAGACGTTTCTACAATAAAAATTGATATTATGAAACCAAATCTGCAAACCGGAAATATAGAGTAGGGTGAAGGTTAACTGAATATAGAGTTAAATCTGCGTACACAAAAATTAATGACGCAAACATGGACTCATTGACGGTTATACAAAAAAAAATGAACTGAATAATAGCAAGATCAGAAAGAACAAGATAGATTACTAACATTGTTACCAAACTAAATAGAATTTAAACTGAATACGATAAAATACACCGATTATTTCACCAAACTAGACATCTAACATATACTGTGAATTAAATGCAGTCCCGAACGAAACAAGCCCCGGAAATGTCATCGACGCGTTCTCCGCGAAATGCGATTTAATTCACTACCCTAAAGACCGTTCAGAATGAATATCGGCAATCCGTAGAGCCATAATTTATTCATTCTGAATCTCCACTCCAGCCTCCCACAAATTAGGCACAGCACAAACAATGAAAACAAATATAACGTGCATATAAAATATATAGAACGGACATGCCTGCAAAATGTGAATTAGACTCAGTGATGTTTCTTATGAATGACAACAGTCACGAACTGAGACTTATCTTTTAACCCGTCGTCCGATGCGATCTTCACCAACGGCCTAGACTAGAGGATAGGACTGTTTGCTCCTTGTTGGTAAATAATGTCTTTTCAATCCTATGATCTACTGAGAAGTTGTATTCTTGAATGAAACCTTAGGTGAGCTGGCATCGTCCTTCGATCGTTGGCTTGTACACGGAATATTGTGACGTCACTGATTTTTGCATAGTTACACAAGCCACGTCATGTTCGGAATCATGTGACTTGAACGTTTTCTTGTAATCGTAAACAGTCCGTGAAAGTATGTAAACAAGAAAAATTTCTTTCTTCCTTCGTTCCCCAGCAATGGCAACCACTCTGTTGCGGGGCTTTATACGATTCACTTCTTTTATTGTTGTTGCGGCCCCGTCTTCTATTTCAGTGGTCGTTGTGGAAAGCCACCGTTCTCATTGATTCAATAAGCTTCTTAGTTCTGGTCATTTGATTCATTAATTCTTGATCGTGCTATTGTTGGAATAGTTACGCGAATGTGAGTTAATACTTTCTGTCTGTCACAAGGTTTGAACTCAGTATCATAATTGTTGAATTTGTAACTTCAATGAACGTGATAAGTCTCTTCTCGAGTCCACACAATTTTTAATATACATTTCAAACAGTAGACAGTCCATGGAGGTTGATTATGAAAACATTATATATTAGAATTGAATCATACATCATAAATGCTATCCATGCATTATAGTCCTGGTCCAATAATATGCAACCCTATAGTCAGAACGTCGTAACTATATGTACGCGCGGTTGGGACATCCAACGGCCGACAATGAGATTAGACGTCTGGCGATATAAAACGAATGTGGACCATAATTTCATCCTTCCTTGACCTTAGTTAAAATTACTAACCTCGATACATTCCTCTCTTCATAAGAATATCGGACTGACCCATGTCCGTACTGCAATAACATATGTGCGGCAATATCATGCCTACCACTGGAAGGATTATAGGACACGTCTTATCCGTTTGACGGTCATCTAAGAAAAGGGTGTGGTAACCTAGTCACGGTGCGTGACATACCAACGCATACACGTCATAATCAATCGTGTGTATCGCGTACACTAACTAACAATTATTTACATTATATTAAACGTAGTCACCTATTAATCTTATGCTGTTAACCTCTAGCAGACCATGCCAATAAAATACCTTAACAATGCCCAAGCGAACTTGTCGAAACTAAGCCACTTCCAGATGTTGGAACATCCTCACCGATAACATGAATAACTTTGTACATTGTTATTGATACTATATTAACGTTTTATTAGAACGAGAACATTGGTACTACAGTAACTTTTTATTAATATGGCAACATTGTTAAGAGCGACAAATATACATTTGTTATTCCTATGGAACATATTACACTACATAACGTGTTAGAGAATATATTATATCGTGTATGGAACATTGAGAACATTATCTCGTCGATTACTAACTAGTTGTAACGGAACAGTGACATATTGATAGTGATACTGGAATTACTTAGAAATATTAGTAACTGTTTATTTGTTAGTAATTAAGGAATATATAAATTAGATTAATTCAACTTAATCTATTTGATTGATTATGGATCACACACAAACTAACTTTCTTAGTTGTCATGTAATACCTACATTCACGGGTCTTAGTTATGATATCTCACTTTTAGATCACTAGTCAACCATACTAGTGTTAGAAAAACATTAAGTGTGTTAATTCTCAATGTGTTTAATTTTGCATTGTTTCATTTTTGCACATTGTATTTTCAATTTCTCTGTTTTATTGATTCTCTTGTCATTGATCATCATCAGTGTTGCTGTTCATTTTCATTTTTGAAATCATATGTTTCAAATTTTGTTGAAAACTTAGTTGAATTTTATTATCATCTTTTTTTTTTAATGGTTTTTTTCATTTTCATTTTCAAACTTGTTTTTACTTCGAATATTACCACATCGTTCCAAAGTAGGTCGATTGTGGATGTGTGCTTTAATGCATACTATCATTTAGTTATATTCATTTCGTTTAATATTCTTTTCTTAATATAGTATAACTTTATGCATTTCATATCTTGTGGTAGTTTTGACTCACCTCTCTCGGGTACTAAGTTCAAAAAAATTAATAGAATTAATTTTTTTAAGGGGAGGTGATAAGGGAGCTGTTACGTACATTTATTACCTAAGGGGGTAGTCTTCGGTCCTGCCAAATGTACGCACCAGTCTTTATATATTTTATTATTTGTGCGTTCGATTGATTCACGCACTGACGTGCACAATGCAGTGTGAGTTGCTTTGGGACGCACGGGTAACCTAGTTTGGGGATTGTGACGTCATGTTTTGAACGGGGCAGTGCGGACTTTGTTATGTCCGAGATATAGATTATTGGAATTTTCTGGCAGTTTTGTATAAGCCAGTATGTTATATTGATTCAATTGGTATTCTTGACGAAGCCAATGATGGAAGGATCATGTAAGTGTCGCCCCGGTTATATTTGTATATTTATTGCCGTAAACTAAAGTATCAGGCCGCTCCCAGTTGTAGTCTAGCGGGAAGTCATCTTAGCATGTAATTTCCTAGAATGGACAGACGGAGTCGGTGGTCATATTAGATTACCGTAGAGGAATAATACCTACGTGTAAACCAGTTTATTTATTCGTATGCTTCATATTTTATATGCCGTACATTCAACAATGCCAGAAGCGTGGCATAGAATGGGAGAGGTTAGTCAACTGGAATCTCTAACCTGTTCGTATTATCGTGTATGACTTTGTTTGAAACTATATGCTATCTAACGTTATGTTTTGGAGAACGTATGGGATTGTGAAGTATGATATGGAAGATTTTATCCTGGAGTATGAATACGTTACCATGATAGACGTTCTTGAAGGAAGGTCAATAGACTTGAATGAGAAGAATATTATACGGTAACAGTTTTGTGATCCTTAGTCACTTGAGTCAGAGGACTTTATTGGTAGAGAATCTTCAGGAACTTTAAAAGTAATTACCATTATGCTGATGTATGATCTTTGCGCCCGTGACGATGTTAGTCTTGTCCACTCCGTATGTGTCATGTTGAATAAAATCTATGTACAGTCATCACCGACTTATATACTGCCAGTACTTGCCCAGTTCACCCAGTTCAACACTACTTGTTGAAGTTCGTTTGAAGAATATTGTTGACATTCGTTCATTTTAACCATTCGCGTTTTAAGCTACCTCTTCACCAGTATAAACTGTACTCAACCATAAAACGGAGTCAACACTAGTATTGATCACAAACCAGCCTGCCAGCGGCCTGAATAGCTCCAGTAACATTCTTAATTATTATCGGGTCTTAGACTTTGACCTGTGCAGTCCTCTTGCTTCATCCAGAGAGAGAGAGAGAGAGAGAGAGAGAGAGAGTCCAAACGCATAAACATTGAGAATAAATTATAACTGGACATGCAAAAATACCCAGATTTTTTACATCCAATAGTATCAGCCCGTTGTGGCCAAATATCTATATATAACATTGTTCCCGAATACTGACCATTGTGTTTTCAAGTGGATTTATCCAGAAAGAATACTTGGTTCCATAATCGGCACTCAAACCCCAGAGAGAGAGAGAGAGAGAAAAGTCGATAGGAGATACCTGCAGTCTCAATATTTGTTTCTAACAGTTTACCCACCAGACATTTCCTTTAAATATCGGGAGTACTGTGTACTGTCCATTGTGAACACTTTATCGCGGTTTATATTTTTCTACATGAACTACCTGACGTGAACCTTATCATATCCAATAAGCACTATCAAAGCCGGCGTTCCCCATTAGGAAAATTAATCATTCTTGGAGGAACTGGGGCTCACTTGGAGAAGCACCACACTGGACTATGTTAAATATACACTGAAGTTACGTTCAAGAGTAGTAGGTAAGCGAGATTGAATGTGGCCACAGATTTGACAGAGTGAAAGAAAGAAAAATGAATATTTCTTATTTTGTATAATCATTGTACTCACTTCTTTTCTTTTCTTGTTCGCTAATACTGTTATTTTTTTTTTACAGGATAGATTAACTAGGAACTTTGTTCTTTACTTTATCGTCTATTCCTATACCCTAGTGTTAATCTTCTGACCTTTTGGGGTTACTAACTTCTGCGGGAACTTTTCTCAACAGAGGGGATGACATTTATTGGGGTTATTTTTTCAAATGCTGTAACCTATGTGTAACAAAATGGTTTTGAGGAGATAGGACAGCTTGAATGGAATGATAAAAGATAACCTCTAGAGGAAACTCTCCCAGACTGCAAGTTGAATGCACAGTCTCTCCTCGGGAATTAGTCCACTCAAAAAACTGTCTAAGAGGATTCTGGTGAAACTAAACAGGATATTCTCTAGGCGATAAATTCTTTATCCGAGATCCTATAAAGGACTATGTATAGTACATATAGATGGATAAGAGATTTGGTGCCCAGCCACATTAAAATATCCCGACCCACTAGTGTTTCTTAATTTTGGCTCTGCCCCCAGGGTGTAGATTTATGTTATTAAAACTATACAACCCAATTAAATATTACAAAGAAAATAACAACAGACTCGGTTATGTAAAGTTTACAAAAATGAAAATAGAATCTTACAATATATTCAACTATACAACTCTATATGTTCCCTATTCTGTGAATGTTTCTGAACCATGTCAGAATTAATTTGTAATCATAGGACAATAGGAATATTCTGTAGTGGTTCTGCTGGCATGTTCAGATACTCATCTCAATTGCTGATGTAGTCTTGTTGTCACAGGTTCAATATGTCACAGCACTCCAGGTCCCGCAAGTTCTTTTTAGGGTTTCGGAGGATGGCAAGTTGCTTTCTCCGTCTTGACTCAGGGCGCATCACCAGCTGGGATGGAGTAAGTCTGCCCTTGAGAACACTGCTTATGCTTTAGTCTTCTGATATGACAACCTGATATGACAACCGGATAGGACTGGATTGACAAACAATTGAAGCTCCATTAGTAATCATGCCAGAGAAGTCATTTCCCATATCTGCTGGACGCTAATCGTCCATCAGAAATCTAACAAACATTCATAGCTAACATCAATATTACAGTACTATTTATTATCTATAAAGTACTATAGCATAACTGATGTTATAAGCAAACAGGTGGGTCTCAACCTATATCTGGCTTCCAGCTTGTTTACCGCAGTGATTTTCAACGTGTGGGCTGTTAGCTTCACCAACTGTGAAGTTTGGGGCAGTGGTCATCAAAAGTTTGAGAACCACTGGTCTACCTTGTGCCCACAGAGCAATAAAATCAATTTGGGGGTCACTGTCAACAATGGTTTGAGAACCACTGGGTAATAGTTTTCTATTCTGCTGTACCATGTTCGGGTGTCATTGCTGCTAAGGTTTGAGAACCACTGAATTACAAGTCAGTCAACGTATTCATTTATAAAATTGGCTACAGTGCTGTTTCCCATCCTTACATAGTTCTATGTTTATGTGATAGGCATTCATATACCTTGATAATACCATCATAACATAGGAACATGCACACTAACACATTAAAATATAATAAGGATATTTGCAGAATCATTTCAGGATTAAAATATGACAAGGATAATCATGGCTGAAATCATACAGTATAATTTAGTAGAAATTATTCAGTATAAAACAGGACAAGGGTAGTTCATACATGACTTTCAGTATACATAATGTTGTTGTCTCCTGTACAAATCAAGGATATTAATTTCTATTACAGTGAAAAACAAAAGATACTGACATGATATGTTGTAGATAAACATATGATTAATTCATGTTATTCATATAACAAAATAGATCACTTACTCGCTCAGGCTCACACCATTTCTGTGTTAAAATTGGACCGTTCCCCTCTGCGATTTCATAGACAGGACCATCTTTGTCCAGGCTGGTCAGTCCGCTAATCTAGGCTGCCGCTTTGTGAATCCTGCGCTTCGAGAATCGCGCCTAATTCCTCCAGGTTTCCGTTTGGTTGCTGAGGTCAAAGGTCAAAAGTCAATAATCTGCGCTCCCTATCCATTGGCTGAACTGCAATTATTCAGGGCGCGGTGTAAAAGTTCACAGTGGTAAAAGGTCACAGTGGTTTTGCCAGTCAAACGTAGAACAAAGGAATTTATTTCCCGCAGCAAATGGGAGATCTCCTGATGTGTATTTACGCGTGGTAGATTCTAGAGAATTTAGAGAGAAGGAATGTTTTGGTATGAGAAAAGATTGACAGAGAGAAAAGAAGGCGAAGACACTTCGTGACACTATGATTTTATTGATTTATAGATGTTGGATGTTGTGAACAGTTTATATGATAATAAACTTAACAAAACTTAATTACTTGTGTTGGTCAGCTCAGCCCAAAACCCATACTCCATTTACCATAGTTTTCACGTTTGTGTGTCTTGTTGTCACATGACTGTGTGTGTGTGTTTAGTTAAAACATATATATGTTAAATGTATGGAGCGCAGAATGGTCTGTTAAAAAAATTACAGTCGTAAAGATAGGCTGGACTAGGGTATCTTCTCAATCCAGTGACAGATTCTATACTTAAACTATTCACTCGTGAACTCTATTTCTCATACTTTAAATCTCATTATGTCCCACTTTGCCTGTTCTATTCAGAAGGACCAAACCTATCTATAATACCTATCAAAATTTACGACAATGACCTCATCATGGATTTCGGAATAAGAAAATCTTGAAAGAAGCTAGCTATATTATATTAAACATTTAGTATGCTTGTTATTTCACTTCAAATAATAAAAACATGTGTCATATCTTAATATATTTGTTTTTTTGGGGGTTTTTGTTTTAGTTTCACAATTTGTAGGCACGGGGACACAATAATATTTTCAGTGTTTAGGGTCATGGAAGGCCTTAATTCGACACTGACTGTCCCCCCCCCCCCCCCCCCCCCCCCACACACACACACACACACACACTATCCAGCCACGCACCAGGGTCCGTTTACTGCAACATGTCGTTGTGTTTTCAGAGTGAAAGAAGAAGGAGAAGACCAACAATTTAAAAAGATGTAGACGGACATCAGAAGACCGAAGAAGATGTGGAAAGAAGGTGAATAGAGGTGCTGGACAGACGTTTATGCCATATAGTGACTTCCAAGTTATTTGTTGAATTGGGCACTGCTGCTGGGAACTGCCCAAATGGCATGTTGCTAAATTAATAGAATATATGTATATTTTTTTTTTACTGTACTTTTGGAATATTAACCAGGAGATTCTATGTCCGCACTTCAAAATTCGTTAGATATTTGAAAAAAAAATATCCGCTTGGATTCCGGCCAATTTTGGATTCCGGATTAGGACAAATTTCTGCTCATTTCTCTCTAAGATTTCTATATCCACATTTTGTACATCTTGAAAAATATTCTGTAGTGGATTTTAAAAATGTTAAACCAATCACGCCCACTGTATATGTTTTATGTGGGCTATATATGTGTCTGTTCTCTTCTCTCTTAATGATTAAATCTTCTCCCTCCACTTTTCTCTCTCTCTCTCTCCCTCCCTCTCCCTCCCTCTCTCTCTCTCTCTTTCTCTCTCTCTCTCTCTTTCTCTCTCTCTTTCTCTCGCTGGCCCTCTAGTGTTAGAAAATGTTTTTGACCTTTGGCATCTAAACAGAAAGCGCTGAACTAATCAAGTCGCTTGCCTTTTTCCACTTGTTAAGGTTGTTGCTCTTTTTGCATACTTTTATTGCATTCTTCTGATAGTTCTCATACACATGAACTTGTACAGTCTATTTACAGTTTAAGGATCCCGCTACACGTCCATTGAAGCATATTGGGAATATGATGTTAAGCCCACCATCGTCACACTAGGGGTGATGTGGTCAGCATCACGCCGGCCGCCGTAACCTTCCCAGAGCTGCTCTGGTACCCAATTCATGAGGCTGGGTCGACCCCGGAGCCGTTTGCGGTCTAAAAAAATCCCACCTCAACTGGGGATCGAACCATGGACCACCGAGCTAGGAAGCCAGTGCACTAACCGCTGCGCTACCGCGGCTTCCATTTACAGTTGAAACTAACATTTAATTAAACAATTTATGAAATCCATCATCATGATCATTTTTATGTGTGCTCCTTACGGAGCATGAACCCACTGCTCAAGCTTGTCCCATTGCAGAAATCTTGCACCAATCAGTCACATGCTCTTGCAGCGGTGGTTTCTGTTGCAATCCGATGCACAACCTCATTAGTTGCATTGTACGACATGCATGAGGGTGCAGTAGTCTTTTCTTTCTTTGTCTTTTCTGAGACCCCTGTTCACTGAGAGCTGTAAAATCGTTTTTTTCATCAAACACCCCATTCACTTTCCTTCTCCAATATTCCCCCATTTATTTGTCTGTCTTTGTTCATCAGATAAGCAGCCATACAATATCACGTTTCATAAACTATTTCCTTTTAATTGGAACAATCAGAAATAATTTATATTTTTTAGCTTCGATGTACAATAATTTGAACCCACACTGGTCTTTGTCCCTTCCTTGATTTCATCCACGTCATACCTCTCAACTTCTTACACTCTGAACACTGTAATTAATATTTCAATTACTCTACTTTTCTGGTTTGATCTTCCCCCCTTCCACTCCCCCATCACTTACTTTCTTTCTTTCTCTCCCGGGTCTGTGTTTAATGTGCTCAATTGTCCCGTATAATTCCCAGGTCTCTGAGGGTGACAAAGAGAATAGGACTACCACGCTTTCGGGCATGCTGTAAGAAGCAACGAATGCGAGGTTGTGTCTGTCCGTCCGTCTGTCTGTCCGTCTGCCTGCTTGCTTATCTATCCGTCTGTCAGTACGTCCGTCTGTCGGTACTTCCGTCTGTCAGTACGTCTGTCTGTCAGTACGTCTGTTAGTCTATCTATCTAGTTATCTTCGTGTCATTACTGTTCTGTTTTCTTTTTGTGAATCCCAACGTTCTATTTCTTTTCTGTCATCTGTCGTTCCTGACACTCTCTGAGTTTCAATTTACACACACGTCCGCCCGCACACACACACATACACAGTCACACAAACACTGTTTGGTACTCTAAAGAATTTACATACTTCGATGTTTGCGATTTCAATATTTCGTCTCCCCACTCTTACAATGACTCGATCTATGGCTGAGCGCTAGTGGGAGACCAGATCTCTTAATGTGAAAAAGTTCAAGGGAATGTACTTAAGAGGGTTAGTGCGATGTATTTCTTTCACTACGCCTTGTTCCAAAGTCGTTAAGTCCTCTCCGCAGCTCTGACAGAGTGCCTTGACTTGAGGATATTGCATGCCATGATAAGGGGGAATTGTGTCGATTTAAGGGAAGATATTGAAATTTACCATTCTGATCACATTGCCTGTACGATCGATTGATGTACTGTGAAGTTGAGGTATCATTGTTAAAGTTCTAAGCTGACAGCAATCTCCTAGTCACTCTTGGCCTTTTCATGCAGCTTAACGTTCACAGATATTTGAAACAAGAATCCGTAATGCAGGAAAGTGAATTTTCTAGAGAAATATAGAATTTAAATGTCAGAGTTTAGATTAATTTGGTTCACATTCTGCAACTTTCTTCTAACACTACTCTCTAGTAGTAATGACTCTTCTTACATTCATTTTTACAGGACAATTTATATTTGTGACAAGTCAAATCTTCGATCGTTACATTTTTCTGTGACCTCCTACATTTTCTCTCCTGTGCCTTTCCTTTTGTTTTTTTTTCTCACCCGCTCCTTATCGTTGTTTCGCTTTCATCGTTCAAGGTTTTCTTACCACATCTTGTCACGCCTCTCACCCACCCCCCTCTCCTGGTTATTTTCCTCCTTGTTATCGGAGACGCGCAGCGAAGGAGTGGAATTGCCACATTGATTTTTCGCTTATCGCTAGCTCCAGATGGAGTAAGAGTCTACACCAGTGTTTCCCAAATTTTTTCGAGTCCCAGCCCCCTTGTAGCAGTGCCCCTTGCTGTTTGTTAATAAACGTGTTGAATTTGTCACTTGTTGATTTTGGCAATTGTTCGATGTTCAACGTTATTCGAACTGTTTGTAATGTTTGTTTCTAGCGTTGTGTATTGAATTGTCATTTAATGGCGAAGCACGTATTTTGATCGTATAGTGGAATCTCTAGCGTTGTATGTTATGCGACAACACAGCAGTTTCGTTCTTCCGGATGAGAATGCTACTACGTGTTGGCGTTGATTGGCGTGTCTTGGCACTTGATGTTGGAGAAGAATTTATTCTTCGATTGACAATTTTATTCATTGGTATTAAAGTCTTTGCTTTGTTAGGTTCTGGTCTCTAATTCTCCAGCTGTTTCAAACTGAGTTAGCTATTTGTGGTCGTGTATCTTTTTTTCTTTATTGGCAGGTAATAAAAGTCTTTACATCAGATAAACGTTCATAAGCACGACTGTTCAACATCACAAATCACCAGAATGAAAACTTCAACTATCACAGGTACATCTACTGTTACGACTGATAACAACTGAAGCGTAGACGACATGTATGATTAAACGTCACCACAGAATATACATGCACTGTGTTGAAATAAATCCAGGAAAACGTTTTAAGATCTGTTTATTGGTGTTAAATCTCTGCTCATTTTTGACATCTTCTTGTTACAGCAACGTTTGACAATAGCATGAAATGAGTCAATAACTTCTCAAAAATGAAGAACTGTCCTGTCTTCGTCCTAATAAATGGCTACAGCAGGTTTTAAGAGAAATTAAGCTGTCACAGTTTCTCTTTCCGCAGAACTATTGTTATCTTCCTTCTGGCTTAGATAATTGTGGTACCACGAAGTCTACGACTAGTCGACAAGAAATGGTTCGTTAGATATTGCAATGTTCTTGTAAACGTTCTGTTTAAAGCAGGCACTAGTTATCAAATTAACTCTCCTTGGAAATAAAGACGGGCGCCGATGACTTAGTTCTGAATGTTGAAGAGTTGTTGTCTATTGAGAGGTTCTTTATTCGTTCTGTTTCTAACTAACACATTTCAGCAGTTCTTATGGTCTAAAAGATGTTTCTACTTCTACAAAATCTTGTCTGCTCTAGTAGGCAATTGCCCTCCAACTGGTTTCTCTAACCTGATCAACCTACTGCGTTAGTTTTTCATTTTGCTAACGATTGTCACGCGATTCTGCCTGACGACAGACATTGAATCCGATTGATTCTAGACAAGCGTATTTAGTTTATGATTTAATTTCATTGGAAGGGTTCTCAGTTTATTTGCATTAGTAACTACTAACGTATTGAAGGACTTTTTCTATTGTATTTAATATATTTGGAGAATCACTGCTGACGCAAACTGTTGCAAAGAGTTCGACCTGATCATTAATTTCTTTTGACATACTGCGCATTTCAATAATCTACCTGTTCTGTCCTAACCTCAGCATCTACTTTTATTTAACATAACCACTAACAAATACAGATAATTGTCAGTCTATGTCATCTATTTCATTATCATCAATATTCTTAAACATCAATAAAGTCGCTCGTGCTCTGCACGCGGCGACACCCATGGCTGTCAGGGCATGGCCCCAGCGCCCCCGGCATTTCATCAAAGTACATAAAAACTATAAAGAGTGAAAGATAAGTGGAACTGCTAATTCAAAACGATGACAATTGATTGCTCTATTTATTATATTTTAATATAAAACTACAGAAACGTTTATTTATTAATTTAATTTAAAAAGAAAAACGTATCAACTTAATCCAGTATAACAAACAGCAGTATACGAGAGTATATTAGTCACAAACTTACTTCATTGTACTTTTAACTTCAGTGAGATGGATGTGCCTGGTGCAGTGATATCAGCTTCTGTCACGTAGGGTTTATATTCATTTAATTTCCTACAACTTCTTCCTATTCGTTCACCCAAATTCTCTCTTTTATTATCTCTGTATTTCATTTTTCCTGTATATTTTTCATCCATTCGTTTTGCGAATATTATTTTCATATAATTCGCAAACTTTACCTGTTTTCCCTTCTCATAAACTGAGAATCGCGCTAGGACGATATTACGTAGATGTCAGGGCTGCAGGGCGTCATAAGGCGTGATAAGTCGGTTCGCTGAACATAGGACGTAGCAAATCGTCTACATTCTCACCGAGCGCGCGAGTTTCTTCTGGGCATTAGTCCCGGTGAGGTGTGATACTTTACATCTGCACCGGTCAGTATCCAGACATTTGTCTGGAAAATCCCAAACTGACACGGCGCTCACTTGGGCCATGGTCAGCTGTAGGGTGAAAACTGCCCTGCAATGGAGTCAGGCTGTCTGGGATTTGAAACTGACACGCGTACATCGTGGTCAGTAGGTGACAGTTACGACACGCGTTAAGCGGACGTAAATGTTGGGAGTAGGGGAGATAATTTCGCTTGGCGAAGTAAGTTTGGGCCCTTTGTCTGATTTTAAGATATTGGCCAAGTTTGAAACTTTAATTTCATTCTCGCTCATAGACTCCACAGTAGATAGGTCGCTCGAAAACAGAATAGCTGTTAGCGAAGATCTCAGTTTGTTTCGGCAATTTGTCGAACTTCTAGACTTCCAGAAATATTTTCAGCATTTTTATTCTTAAGTTGTGCGACTACCTGTAATTCTGTGGTTGAGGTAATTAATATGATAGATATATAGATTTTGTGAGTGTTAAAGTGTTAAATCGCTTAATTCATTTTAATCTATTTCTTTAGCGCAGAAGAGAAATAAAGTGGTAGGCTATTATATTTTCTAGGGAAGCATTCAGTGGAAAGCAGAATAAAATTAAAATTTCTAGCTTATAACGGCAATTGTAGCTATTTATAAATTTAATTTAACTGCTAATACTCAGTCGAGTGTATTTTTCTAAACTAACGTATAAACTCTAGAATCCAGCCTCATGAATGGTGACGGAATACGCACGTGTTCTTAATTTATGAGGATTGCTGATTTTTAAATATAACTTACGTCACGGGAAGTTTAAATGATAAGCAAAGCTCTCTGCTTGCAAGTTTAAATGTAAGTTTTAACCAGTACAGATTCTGTTTATTATATTATGTGTGTTATTTTTCCTCCACACAGTGAAAGTTTTGGGGTGACCCTAACTTTACCAGCACCTAGTAGTAGTTTCCATACTTGTGAAGAAATAGACAGTCCTTATTTTGAACCACGTGGGTTTTCTCAAGTAACACTGATCTGACGGTGCAAGTTAGACAGAAATACTAATATCCCTATAACGGGTTTTCAAAGACTGTAATGATAAATACTGGACCTTGGAGCCAGCACTTAATTTCTTCTAGAAACTCTATATAATTTGCTGCCTGGTGGCGTGAATATTAACAATCATTTCCCGACTAGATTATATCTTGTGGACAAATCTGTGGTGTGACTAAAGTGAATCCTATACTGAGGGAAGGCACCGACCTGACATTCATCATTTTTTAGAAACCTACGCTATTGACACTGTGCTCTGCTAACTCCCGCGCCTGGAATAATTGTTAGGTGACTTAATCAGACATTTGAACAAATTTGCATACCCAAGTAGTCGTTCCCGGAGACTCCAAGTTAAATACGTCTTTTGGAACTGGGGACTTCTTGGCAGAAGACTGCATTTTTTTTTGAGTCTGTGTGAAAATCTAAAATCAATGTGTTCCAAGAGGCAGCAAGCAAAGTCGTGAGTACAAGTATGAGAAGCCATGGCGGAATGAATGAGTGTACGCTGGTCTGAGTGATATTTTTCACTATTTTATCTTTGACACCCTGTTGCTGTCCTATTTTTTTTTCAATCTGCATAATTTGTTGCTAAGGCTAGAGTTCTTGTGTTTTGTCTTAGGTTAAATCAGATTTTTTTTTTCAAACTCTGTGCATATAATTACGAGATAAAACAAAGAAAAACTCTTAGACTCAAACCCTATGTATCTGTGACTCGGGCGCCATCATCTGTTCTCTTAACGGGGCCGGGCTAAACCTAGAGTTAACACCATAACGGGGCTATCATCCTTGCAACATTTCCTTGATTTTTTATGACTATGTGTATATGTATTTTCCTTGATGTACTTTCTTTGATGTTGTGAGCCGATTTTTCCTGATAATAAAATCGCTCTTGAACTTAAAAATCGTGTTTGGTCAGCTCGTTCTAGATAATATATATATCATTGTTATAGTTTTCCCACGTCTGTGTGTTTACCTGTCGTCACGTGTATGTGCGTGCCTGTGAGTGATAGAAATATACGTAATATGTATATTGGTGTAGTCTGTCTGACGCTGTAACAACTGTTGTAGAAGATAGGTGAGAGAGAGAGAAGAATTCTTTTCGCTTTCAGAGACAGCCACTATATCAAATCTATCATCTCACGTGTGTGTGGAAATTCTATTACCTTTCACTAACTCTCACTGAGTCTATCACCTATTCAAACCTATTCAGAAGGGACCAAACCTAGTCTTAATTCTCCTATCGGAAATCTACGACAAATGAGGGCTCGTTTCCGGTCTTTGAACTTAGAATAGGAAGACGAGTACGACAAACGTGGACTCGTCTATCTGGATTTTGAACTTAAGATTCTATATTCTGATATAGAGTAAGAGTGTGATGTCTTGTGAGTTGTTATATCTTTAATAATTACCCCCTAGACTAGCGATCTGTTTACGGGCGTGCTGACCACACAAACTAATAAGTTTTTTTTTCCACAGCATCTTTGAATAATATACATTTTGGTTACAGGTTGATTTTGTCGGGATATATGTTAACTGCTGATTGTAATACTAAATGCTGGTAAAGTGGTGAGTGTATAACATTCACTGGGTACTGAGGCAGAACGGCGTTTGAACTAAGTTAAGGAGTGTGTTTCGGACTTTTTGTCCAGATTAATTCCCTCCCTTACCCGATCTGACTTCAGGGGCGAACTTATAGTGGATTTTTAAAAATTAAGGGATTATTTTTCTCTTTAATTTTTGCAATATTCTTTTGCTTTTCCACTGTAGCAACTTATTTTTCAGTTGTAATCTTAACTACCATTTAGTTGGCGTAGTCGTGTTTTGCATTAAGTGCTTTATTGCCGATAATAGCAGCGATAGTTAGATTTTACTTTGGAGGAGGTATCCCAGGGTTAAGGATATCATCTTTTGATTTTTGGTAATTTTTTTTCTCGTAAGTGGTAGGAACCAGTGTATCCTTTTTCCTATTTTCGTTCTCCACTAGTCTCAGTCACTGACATAATATGGCCGAGAGGGCAAAGCTTAGACAACTTCTCAGGGACGAAGCGAGAGAGGAGGGACTGGAAGGAGAAGAAGCGAAAGCATTTGTCAGAGACGAACTTGAGAGATATGATGCGGAGAGGAAAGCAGCGGAAGCTAAGGAAAAAGCAGCCGCAGATTTACAGCAGAAGAAGATGGATGAGGAAATGGAAATCCGCAGGATGCAGCAGGAGGAACGTGAGAAGGAGAGACAGCATGAGAAAAGAGAGAAAGAGAAGGAGAGACAGCATGAGAAGGAAAGAGAAGAGAGACAGCACGAGTTGGCGCTTAAAACTCTCGAGTTCCAAAGTCGTGGTGCTGCCTCTACCTCCAGCAATGGAGAGTCTTCTCCTCATTCTTCCTTAACTGACCCTGCTAACACTCAATCCCTTCAACTAAATGCTATGTCTTTCACTCTTGAATCTTTTCCTTGTCCAAATGAGAAGATTGACACATGGTTAGAAAAATTTGAGAAAATTGCAACTCTGTACGGGTTAGAGAGGTCGCGTTGGAATATGAAACTTTCCCAGGCCCTAAAAGGTTCTGCTTATGATGTTTATTCTAAGCTGGAAAGTAGCCAACAAGACGACTACGATGTGTTGAAGAAAGCGTTACTGGAGCGCTTTGAAATGAACGCTCGCAAGTTTTTGCAACTGTTTCGCAACAGCCGGAAAGAGAATTCTGAAACTTTTCACCAGTTCTCATCTCGTCTTAAGGGATATCTAACAAAGTGCCTTGAGCTTTCGCAGCTCCCCTCTACCTATGAAGGTCTTGAGGAACTTGTTCTAACTGAACAAATAAAGAACACTTTGTCTGCTGATACCCGGAGATTTCTCGCTGAGCAGGGGGCAGAAAAACTTGAAGACATTTTGGAAAAGTCTGAGCGTTATCACAATGCGCTGGCTGAACTACCGGCCACAAAGCGGAAACCGACAGAGGAGCATTTTCGAAAACATAACCTAGAAGCAATCTTCTCAGGCTTCTAACCAAAATAACCACAGAGAAACTGGACCTCAAAACCCCCCTCCTGAAAAATCCAAGTTCTACAAGAACAAGTACCCCAACCACCCCAAACAGTCTGATCAACCCGACCGCCCTACATGGCAGCGTAGCCAGAAAGGACAAGGTGGCAAAGGGAGAACCCCTGAGCACGGGACATATGATCAGACCGAGCACACCGAGCCTAAACGCATCGGATGCTTATTAACAGTCTCGCAAGGCGGAATTATTGACAGTGATTCCCAACCTCTTGGGGATAGACCCTCAACGCGAGGTATTGTTATTTTGAACGGTTCTCAAACTTCTTGCTTATTTGACACGGGGCTTTCTTACGATTGCATTGTTGCCAGAAACCTGGTTAAACCCGGTCAAGAGACAGGAGAGACCGTCAAACTTTGTGGAGTTCGTAAGAGTGATGCACCTACAGCGCTTCCCATCGCATTGGTGGAGATACACTCTGACTTTGTCAGAGGTGTGATCAAAGCGGCTGTTATGGATGATCCCATCTACCCAGTCATACTTGGCGGGAGATACGTGTGTATTGGGAAACCGGAAGAGCCGATTGTGGCAGCAGTAACTACAAGAGGGCAAACCAAGAAGGAACGGGAGCCTGCGCCAAATTTGTTACCTATGGAACTTAAAGAAGCGCAATACAAGGACCCTACTTTGGCACCCTGCTTTAGGAAACTGCCCATGGCTAAGGAACCCAAACAGCACGGGGACATTTTTTCTGAGGATGGCGTACTTTATCGGAGAACGGGCAAGCCTGACCAAGGTTACAACCAGCTCCTAGTACCGAAACAGTACAGAAGCCAAATCCTAGAAATGGGGCACTCTCTTCCCTTTAGCGGACATATGGGACAGAACGCCACAAACCAACGTATAACCACTCATTATTGGTGGCCAGGAGTGAATACTGATATTATCAGATATGTCAAATCCTGTGCCCAGTGCCAACGTGTACCACCCAAGCAACGGGCACCCCCAGTCCACATGGGTGAAATGCCAATAATGGGAACACCATTCGAACGGGTTGTGATCGACATTTTAGGGCCTTTCGAAAGGACTAAAAGAAGGAACAGGTTCATCCTGACCTTAGTCGATACATGCACTTTATGGGCAGAAGCTATCCCGCTAACATGCGCAGATGCCAAGCATGTCGCAGAAGCCCTCGTGCAGATTTTCACTCGGTTGGGATTCCCTCAGCAAGTGTTGACGGATAATGGATCTCCATACCGAAACCTGTTGATGGATGAGATCGTTAAGATCTTGAGGACCCAACACATCCACACTAAGCCATATACTCCGGCGGGAAATGGGCTCGTGGAACGTGCTAATGGAAACCTCACCATGATGCTAAGTAAGCTGGCACAAGTGAAACCTGAAGATTGGGATCTCTGTATTCCTGCAGCATTATTTGGCTACAGAGAATCTCCTCATACTTCCACAGGATTTCCGCCAGCTACACTCTTATTTGGCAGACCCATTAAGGGCCCGCTTGAAGCCTTACTTCAGTCTCTGACAGACGAGAAGGCGGATGAGACAGTCGTCTCAGCAAGTAAATATGTGTCGGTTTTAAAGGAAAGGTTGAAACTAGGGTGGGACCTAGCAACGACTAACTTTAAGCGAGCTCGCACAAAGCACGCTAACCGATACAGGAAAGTCGCGGAAGAGAGAGAACTGGAAGCAGGAGAGAAAGTTTTGGTGTTACTCCCTACTGAGAACAACCAACTGAAGATCGGATGGCAAGGGCCGTTTACCGTCCTGAAAAAGATTTCTAAGGCTAACTACCAGATCTCTATTGAAGGAAAGGAGAAGGTTTTCCATTTAAATCTCTTAAAGAGATACTTGGAAAAACCAGTGCCAACCTCCGACCATCTCCTGACGATCGCCAAAACTGACGAAGATGACGATAGTGGCAGGGATATTCCACCGCTATCACAGGAAATCTTTCAAAAATGTCAGAAGCGGCGACGCTCTTTCAAGCGCGCATATGAGACATTCCAGGGGAAGGAAACTTTGAGGAGTGGACTTGAGTAGGAATTGGACAGAGATGGAGGGGGAATATGAGAGGGAAGAGGACAGACACCCCGAAGCTACGGTTATAGGAAATTAAACTCCATAACGTAGACATGGAGTGCTTCCATATCTTAAAGGGGGGAGGCTCTGTCACGTAGGGTTTATATTCATTTAATTTCCTACAACTTCTTCCTATTCGTTCACCCAAATTCTCTCTTTTATTATCTCTGTATTTCATTTTTCCTGTATATTTTTTCATCCATTCGTTTTGCGAATATTATTTTCATATAATTCGCAAACTTTACCTGTTTTCCTTTCTCATAAACTGAGAATCGCGCTAGGACGATATTACGTAGATGTCAGGGCTGCAGGGCGTCAGAAGGCGTGATAAGTCGGTTCGCTGAACATAGGACGTAGCAAATCGTCTACATTCTCACCGAGCGCGCGAGTTTCTTCTCGGCATTAGTCCCGGTGAGGTGTGATACTTTACATCTGCACCGGTCAGTATCCAGACATTTGTCTGGAAAATCCCAAACTGACACGGCGCTCACTTGGGCCATGGTCAGCTGTAGTGTGAAAACTGCCCTGCAATGGAGTCAGGCTGTCTGGGATTTGAAACTGACACGCGTACATCGTGGTCAGTAGGTGACAGTTACGACACGCGTTAAGCGGACGTAAATGTTGGGAGTAGGGGAGATAATTTCGCTTGGCGAAGTAAGTTTGGGCCCTTTGTCTGATTTTAAGATATTGGCCAAGTTTGAAACTTTAATTTCATTCTCGCTCATAGACTCCACAGTAGATAGGTCGCTCGAAAACAGAATAGCTGTTAGCGAAGATCTCAGTTTGTTTCGGCAATTTGTCGAACTTCTAGACTTCCAGAAATATTTTCAGCATTTTTATTCTTAAGTTGTGCGACTACCTGTAATTCTGTGGTTGAGGTAATTAATATGATAGATATATAGATTTTGTGAGTGTTAAAGTGTTAAATCGCTTAATTCATTTTAATCTATTTCTTTAGCGCAGAAGAGAAATAAAGTGGTAGGCTATTATATTTTCTAGGGAAGCATTCAGTGGAAAGCAGAATAAAATTAAAATTTCTAGCTTATAACGGCAATTGTAGCTATTTATAAATTTAATTTAACTGCTAATACTCAGTCGAGTGTATTTTTCTAAACTAACGTATAAACTCTAGAATCCAGCCTCATGAATGGTGACGGAATACGCACGTGTTCTTAATTTATGAGGATTGCTGATTTTTAAATATAACTTACGTCACGGGAAGTTTAAATGATAAGCAAAGCTCTCTGCTTGCAAGTTTAAATGTAAGTTTTAACCAGTACAGATTCTGTTTATTATATTATATGTGTTATTTTTCCTCCACACAGTGAAAGTTTTGGGGTGACCCTAACTTTACCAGCACCTAGTAGTAGTTTCCATACTTGTGAAGAAATAGACAGTCCTTATTTTGAACCACGTGGGTTTTCTCAAGTAACACTGATCTGACGGTGCAAGTTAGACAGAAATACTAATATCCCTATAACGGGTTTTCAAAGACTGTAATGATAAATACTGGACCTTGGAGCCAGCACTTAATTTCTTCTAGAAACTCTATATAATTTGCTGCCTGGTGGCGTGAATATTAACAATCATTTCCCGACTAGATTATATCTTGTGGACAAATCTGTGGTGTGACTAAAGTGAATCCTATACTGAGGGAAGGCACCGACCTGACATTCATCATTTTTTAGAAACCTACGCTATTGACACTGTGCTCTGCTAACTCCCGCGCCTGGAATAATTGTTAGGTGACTTAATCAGACATTTGAACAAATTTGCATACCCAAGTAGTCGTTCCCGGAGACTCCAAGTTAAATACGTCTTTTGGAACTGGGGACTTCTTGGCAGAAGACTGCATTTTTTTTGAGTCTGTGTGAAAATCTAAAAATCAATGTGTTCCAAGAGGCAGCAAGCAAAGTCGTGAGTACAAGTATGAGAAGCCATGGCGGAATGAATGAGTGTACGCTGGTCTGAGTGATATTTTCACTATTATATCTTTGACACCCTGTTGCTGTCCTAATTTTTTTTCAATCTGCATAATTTGTTGCTAAGGCTAGAGTTCTTGTGTTTTTGTCTTAGGTTAAATCAGATTTTTTTCAAACTCTGTGCATATAATTACGAGATAAAACCAAGAAAAACTCTTAGACTCAAACCCTATGTATCTGTGACTCGGGCGCCATCATCTGTTCTCTTAACGGGGCCGGGCTAAACCTAGAGTTAACACCATAACGGGGCTATCATCCTTGCAACATTTCCTTGATTTTTTATGACTATGTGTATATGTATTTTCCTTGATGTACTTTCTTTGATGTTGTGAGCCGATTTTTCCTGATAATAAAATCGCTCTTGAACTTAAAAATCGTGTTTGGTCAGCTCGTTCTAGATAATATATATATCATTGTTATAGTTTTCCCACGTCTGTGTGTTTACCTGTCGTCACATGTATGTGCGTGCCTGTGAGTGATAGAAATATACGTAATATGTATATTGGTGTAGTCTGTCTGACGCTGTAACAACTGTTGTAGAAGATAGGTGAGAGAGAGAAGAATTCTTTTCGCTTTCAGAGACAGCCACTATATCAAATCTATCATCTCACGTGTGTGGAAATTCTATTACCTTTCACTAACTCTCACTGAGTCTATCACCTATTCAAACCTATTCAGAAGGGACCAAACCTAGTCTTAATTCTCCTATCGGAAATCTACGACAGCTTCTCAACATCAGGCTGAAAGTTACTCAGAAGGAGTCTCAGATCCCCACGTTCGTTAAATTAAAGTCTGTTTCTTAGCTTCGAAAGAAGTTGAACAACCGCTCAGAAACTGCGCTCTACTAAATACGATGTTGGAAAGGCAATACAGAACATCTTCACCTTTTCCCACACTACAGGATAGCGTTCAGACATTTCTTTCTGCAACTAAAAGTCTTGATATGATTTTTTGAACATTGGCTTAAGCTCATCGTCATTTTGCAGCGATATCAGTTCCTCTTCCATCCTTCCTAGTTCCTCATTGCACATGTCCAGGAATGGATTTATTATCCAATCTGGAATAGTGATCAAAAGAAGATCCTGAAACTTCTGAGACATGTCTTTATGCAGCTCATCTAGGTGTGCACAATACACTTGAAGATTATCCTTTTGTATTTTGTCTTTCTCTTCCAACTCTAAGAGGCTGGGAAATTGGATTAGCTCGCGACGGCAAATATGGCATTTGAATAACGTTAATTTGGCCAGAAACGTGGAGACGATAGATTTGACTTTTATAAGGTTAATATCATTTCCTTGCAGTTGCAGATTTATTTCGTTAAACTTCGTGAATAAATCTGATAAATATGCAATGTTATGCCTGATATTCGTTAGTTCTGTAGTGAGCGAAGCATGCAAGTCTTCAAAGAGTTCTACCACAGTTTCAAAATTGTAGCTAGTTTAATTTGCTGGAGAGGTTATGATGTTATACCTAGAAGGAAAGAAATCGGTGTCTGTGTTAACCGTGTGAGGTCAAGCACATGTAGGCCCCTGACTCTAATAGATGATAATGATGTATTTGCAGGGAATCTAACGCTACCTCCCTAGATCTCACACGGTCACTATTTTGGCTCTAGTGTCTGGTGTATGATGTACCTTGTGGTAAAGTGGGATGTTATAAATATTTATAGGGGACTTAGTGTACTGACTGAGATCAGCTGTGAAGGTATCTGTATCTAATAGGTGTAGTGTTTTGCAGATAACCTTACTTGCTACCACATTATACCTCAGTCAGAATTATTCTGGAATATTGTGATGACTACGTTAAATGTCTCACAACGGGCTGATCACCCGTTTGCCAGTCACTTCGATTACGGAAACAACAGCAAATGGGTTGATTTGCCGTTGCCCTAAAGACGCCACTAGGCGTGATGGGGAACAATGGCAAAGAAAACCTATCTGCTGTTGCCCTAAGACGCCACTAGGCGTAATGGCCACTGACTGCTTTGACGGTCAGTGGCTAAGGACGGAAGAAGAAGAAGACGTTAAATGTCTAGGGTATGTATATGATGAAGTGTAAGTCACAACAACAACAGACAGATATACAATTTAATTTATTCCACCACACTTGACAACACTGTGACACTCACACACATTTAACACTCTATAAGACTATCTTAAATGAGGCACTGGTAAATTTTCAAATATAAATATGTATTAATTACTTTCACTAAAATATGTGTCCTGATTCAAATACAAAGTGAACCAGGAATCACAATCAATTGTATTTACAATTTATATGTACAGAATTTATCAATATGAACCTTGTAGTGACATATTTTATTAATATTATCCTATGTGTGTCAGTTGTGTAGTAGTAATATGAGGTAATACTGGTTTTGTTTTTTCAAGCTATGTTGTTATTTGTCATCATGACTTCAAGTGTTTGTTTCTCTTGGAAATAGTATGGGGAAAAGTTCACAGTTCATATCAATTTAAACACTGTATTTTCCCTCTGTTTTATTATAAAGTCAGATTTTGAGGGGGGGGGGGGGGGGGGGGGGCATAATGTTGAGCTCCTCTGGCCACAGACGCTTATCTTTCGTGATGGCGGCAGGAAAAGACTCCTCTGCTCGATAGCCTCCCTGTGTTCTGGAGACACCTCACTGGTCACTATCTGGACCCAGGAGTATGCTGTCAGCCTCTAGGTTCAGCAAAGCTCAGACCAGGTGCTGCTCAATAACTTTAGGACCACGGTCCCTGAAACAAGAAGGTTGTACCTCCTATTTCAGAACTAATTTATAATAAATTTCCAGACTGAACACAATACATAACAAACACTGAGTTCAGAGCGGTAGGCCAACTGCTATCTTCATCTGAAACAATTTTCACCAGTATACTCCTCCCTAATGGTTACTACGCCTCTGCAATTCCAGCATTATTTCTTTCTAGTCAATAAGATAGGTGTCAGTGTACTGTTTGGCAATTCCATGTAGTTTTACTTTCCTCCGACACCTTCTGTTCAGGTTGGAGCACTATATAGGCTTTACCTCATGTTCGCTACTGAACCACACATATATACAGACATAAATTATCAATTTACATTCAATTTTCATTAAAAAGATATCAAATATTTCAAGCTTACCACAATTCATGGAATAATACACAGTTACGTTGACTGGCAATGAATATAGCACAATTTCGATCTGCCGATGTCCCAGGCTTTTATTTAGAAAAATATGCACTGGCGCTCAACGCACTGGTTCTTTAGTAAGTTTATTTGAAAATGTGGTGCTGACCTGACGCCTCTGATTGACTATATTGGCGGGTCTAACCAATTGTGCCATGTTTACACAAGCGTTTGAAAAAAAGTACTCCTACTCCCGTTTCCCTAACAACAAAGAATCAATATTTATAGTCCGACTAATCGTGTTTAGCCTTACATTTACTTTCCGCCAATCAAATAGGAGGTAACATGTCAGCCTATTTCCCGTACAATGGTGGTGTGAAAATCTGCCACTGAGCGATTCTGATTTTGGTGTTGTCTGACATCCCTCACTATTTCTTTTGGCTATAATTTGTTAATTTCTAGACTATTTGCGTAACGTTTAACATATTATTTGTCAGCAAGTCCTAAGGAACCCAAATATATAAATTTAATGTTGCTAAGGGGCTGCGTTCAAAATATGTATTTTCCAGGATAGTCGTGTAGTTTTTATTTTTATTTTTTATGTTTAGAGCCGCCACCTGTCCTGCTGTACTGTCAGACTAATGTCAGGATTTTAGACATAAAACAGTAGAATGTCATGTTTCCTAATAAGCGTTTTGTAAGTTTTTAAAAACTAACTCTCGTATGGGTAGTGTTGTTATCACTGTCGATTTGAAAAAAGCTAGTGCTTGTGGCCTTACACGCGTGTTAGGGGTGGCTTTAATTGTGTATCGCGAGACTGTGGTACTATTGCCTGCGTTCCGGCTTTCAGCCCCTCCCTTTCTTTCTATCCTTAGTCCATCTGTCTTTCGTTTTTGGTAACGTAGTGTATAAAATGACTTGAATGGAATTTTAAATCTAGGTCAGCTTGCGTATCTCAAGGTTTTTCTTAGAAAGGCAGTACACGTTTTATTGAAGAAAGCGTGTAGTGATGCAGTAGGCTTTTACTATCAACGTGGAACGTTACAATTTGCAGACGAATTAGAAAACAAGGGGGATTTCGAGTACAGTCATTGTGACAGCACTGTTCTTTACCATTCTTCTTTCCTTTTATTAAATTTATTTGTTAGGCTTTACATTTACGTTTTAATTTATATATGTGGATTAGAATTTCACACGACATACCTAATGTCTAGGGGAGAAATGAAAAATGATGGTACATAAACACAAAACACTTTAACTCCCTATAAATAAATAAATAAGTCAGTGGGTAAAGTTTTTCTTTAAAATTGAATATTTTCTATTTACAATTTAATCTGCCTGTCCCGCCATCTGTTTTGGACAGGTCTTTGAAAATGAGGAAAAGATAGTTTACATAAAAAAGATTAGCTAAAATGTGTGGACACTTTGTCCAATAAGTATAAAGTCACTCTATCTCTCCTGTTGGTGTATTCACAGATTACAACTTTATTATCTAATAGTGTTTGTCACTGGTTAGGAGGGGCTGTAGTTTCATCACGCCCCATAAAATCCTGGGTATGATTGGAAATACCAAAGTTTATTATAATGGAAGTGTCAGTTATACCCAGATGCTAACACATTACCTGGGATTCTTTGTAGAAGGATAATTCAGTATGTCGTTGCAGAAAATATAGATATCTCAACACGCACAAGCTCCTCCAGTTATCTGCTGACAGCATAAACGTTTTACCGGAGACTTGTTGGCGTTATACTCACTCATCAGGTTTCCTGTCACCGGCTGGTAACAGGAAATAAAACCTCTGCAATAAAAAGATACCCTGGCCTTTTTATATCTGATCACACTTTATTATTATTATTTACATATGGTGGTATTGGGTCAGCCTCGCGTGCATACAGGTGCATTCGCCCCTAATTTTATATGACTCACACCTTGCTGTGACCACACCTCAGGTCCCTATGGCAGATACGCCACTGTACGTTTACATAGTTTTCCTCAATACAATAACGTGGAGTAACCACATTTCCTTTTGTATGATTTGCTCTTCTTTTTTTTTTTAAATTATAAACGCTCCAGGCATGTTGAACAGTGTTCATGGAACACGGAGGCTTACTAACATATTCTAATACAATAATATTAAAACAAAATCATGACAATATACCACAGTTAGATACAGTTCAATGTGAGGACTCAACAATGTCTGCTCCCGGCATGTCCTTCACTTTTCCCAATAGCAGTATCTAACTTTGGCAGTTGTAATAAACATATTAATACATAAAGCATTCTTACCACAATTTCACAGAAATATATAACAAATAACGCTGACTTGCAAAGAATGGCCTCAGTTTTTCTCTGCCCTGCCCAGACTGCGAATTAATTCTTTATTTTATAAATTAACACAGCTGATCTCAGCGTATTTGATAGAAAAAGTTTTTGTCAACTGGCGATGAGCTTTGAAAGCTTTTTGCTAATATCTATTAGTACTGGCCAATGGAAAACTTGCGACTACCAGAATTCAAATGTAGTTTTTGAAAAAAAAAATGTCAAACAAACTCTGTGTCTGGTAGTCGATTGGTCAGTCTGCGTTAGTTATGCCAATACAAAAAGATGTTTAGTTTTGGTTAACATTTACCTACCGCTCCCCTTTCCTCCTATACTCTTTTTACCCAATCGGATTTGAATTTACTCCAATGCCTCTTTCTAAGCTGGCGTCCCCACTAACGTTATGAAAAAAAACAAGCAGGAACCACAGTCTGTCCGTCTTAGTGTTACTAGACATATAGTATTATCTCAATAACTTGGCTAATACTTGGACTACTATATTTTTAAAAACACATTTTTGCTCAGGGGACTCTAAGCTATACTACCATATGATTTTTATGGTCAGTTTCATTATGGTTTAGATTTTCAATTTTGTCACTGTCAATCGTCAAATATAAATTTTACACAAGTCGGCCATCTTCCCCCTCTCATCTCTCTCTAGCATGTTTATTCAAATAACTAACTTGTTTGAGTGACGTCAGAAATACATTTACTCGGCGAGAATTTAAACTGTCTGTGTGTATATATCATCGGGCCAATCCCACAGCGTGTCAAGCGAAGCGGGGTTTTGCGCGGCGGGTGTTAGAATTGACGTTAATTATTACTGTTGTCTCGTGTTACACTACCAAAAAATGTAAGGATTACTACTATTAGAGGCGTTAAAGTTAAAGTATTACGTTAATTCAGACAGTAACTTGGCGGCACCTTTCTGGCAGATCGTTAATTATAAGTCTTGCCGCAGTCTCTATCAGATCGGGCAAAATGTTAAAATTGTTAATTGTACGTCACAAGGAAAGCGAGTAGGTTTATACGGCGGGATCGTTTCTAAGCATTACCATGGCACAAAATTCAGCGCGATGCTGGCGTGTGAGATGCTCATAGTCAGACACAATCGGGTTGGGTTATTTATTATCATAGGACTAAAATCTTACTGAAATGAGCGATTATCTCGCAGATTTTCTACAAAAATCAACATAAAAGCGTCTCAGAAAATTACTCTTGAGAGCCATCTGACTTCTGTGTGCATCAGTAAGAGTTCAAGTTGTTCATCATTCTCAGAATAAAGCTCTCGAAATAGTCGTGAATTGAGAGCATGGGACTTAATTTTATTAATCGCTGTGCTAACAGTATTTAATGATTTTTGAAGCCGATCACTAAGATTTTTTTGCGATAAGATGTTGTCTCTGAAGAACACAGTGTATTGTAAATATACTAGTTACAGCTTCTTTTAAGAAAGTGAAAAATCCGAGGTAAATACCTATCATTGATGGTGCCCCTTCTGTCGCACAAGCAAGAATGGTTAGTAAGCGGAAGGTACTTCTCTTTGAAAAATTGCTCAACTACACGAAATATTGACTCATATATGTTACTAGTTGCCTTGCAAATAACAACTCTTGAACCAAGCTTTCATCTTTTACGAAGCGAACATACGAAATAAGAAAAGATTCGTTGTCCAGCAAAGTTGACTCATCCAACTGCAATGCAAATTCTGCTGTCCTAAGTATGTTGCACAATGTGTCTTCAACATTCTCAGCCATTTGGTCTATTTTTCTTTGAACAGAGGTATTGCTGAGCGGAATCGCATTAATTATTTATTCATGTGACGTATGCATAACTGTACTCACAATCTCCCTTATAGCTGGCAGAATCAAGTTTTCTCCGATTGTGTGAGGCTTTCCAAATTCAGCTATCAGTAATGAAATGTTGTTTGAAGCTTGCAAACCATCACAGCTTTGTTGTGAAGTGTTGTCAAATATGTCGCGAGCAGTCTTACGTTTCTGAAAGTTTTCACGAAGTGACTGAAAATATGCCAAGCTTTTGTCTGCTTTATCAGAGTGCATTTTTTTTTCAAATGTTCAAAGAGTCTGGAAGGTTTCATCGCCTTTTTGAAAAGGCCCCCTCACACATTAGACACATTGGCAGCTGCTGGTTATTTAGTGATGGAATAAATCCATATTTAAGATATCCCACGCTTTATTGTCTACACTTCTTTTTGGTTTGTTCTACTTGTGCCATATTTGTTCTGGATTCTGGAACAAAGAATTGATTTTACAATTTTGGAGATAGAAAAATATGCGTCAAGTATACAACAAAAACTGATTTAAAAGTGGCTTTACAGAAATGTTGACACAAATGTTCTTACCAGTTTACTTTTCCATTTTTATAAAGTTTCTTAACCACATCCATCAATAAATTTAAAAAAAACAACAATAAAAAAAAAAAACCACTCACAATCGGCAACAACCACAACAACATTGAAGTAACCCAATAATGATTTAATAAATTATAATAATATTTATGTAATATGAAATAATACAAAATATAACTCACTTTCGTAGATAAACATTAAGATTTAAAGATTGGGAGCCAGTGGCGTACCTACAGTGTGTAGAGCTCCCGGGCACAAAATAAAAGGATGTAATATAATGGTCTGAACAGCAATATTCAATATACGACAAATGTGAATCAAAATATATCTGCTTAATTAATAATTAATGTTAGTAAAACTGATGCTAGCTCTGTGCAAAAAAAAAAAAAAAAAAGAATAAATTAAATAAAAAAATATGAAAACTTACCTAATCGAGAGGATGAAAGAGTTTGATACCCAGTACAAGCTTATTTGAAATAACTGTTCACAAGAAGAGCCAAGAAAGTTTGTTGGTTTTGCTCATAGGCAGCGTCAAGATGTAATAGATGTGGAACGTGCGTCGCGTCAGTCGATTTATGAAAGTCTGAATGTAAGGTAGGATAGCCGGTTCAGAAGTTAAAAGACGGATTTCTACTGCCAAGTACTGGTGATTAAACACTTGGCTCTATTGAACCTTTCCTCCTGTTTATTAACGTACCTCGAATATCACGTTACCACTAGCCCCCGTAAATAATGAGACAATAAATTCCGCAACAAAGCAAAATCTGTCGTTTCTGAAACACCAGCAGCTATCTAATTTCGTCCACTGCCAGCCGAAAGTACACTCCGACACACCGTGCCAATTCCAAAGCCCATATTAAACTAGTAAACACTCTTTATGAATGGTTTTCACCTTCTGTTAAAATCTTAGTGAGCCAAGCACAGATTTCTCGCTGGTCGTTTCTCTTTCTTCAGGAGTGACCAAATGGACAATAGGTGTTTAGCTATCCCCGTTTTCAAAGCAGTTCCCAATTACAATTTATTATTACCGATGGTTACTTGAGCTCAGAATGGCACGTATAGACGAAACTATGCCTTGCTGAATGATCCTAGTAATACAACCATCCGCATCGTCCCTTTTGCCTCTAGTATTTACCGAATTTAGCCTGTCAAATCCTGAACCACCCCTTACTACTGAACGCCCCCATCTGGCCCTTTTTTCCATATTGCCCCTTGGATCCGCCCAATGCCACCAGGGGGCGGTACCGCCCACTTTGGGAACCAGTGGTCTACACGGAGCGACACTCATATTGTTAACTCCTGCTTCTTGTCTGAGAATATACACGCTACCAGGTTGCCGCATGATAAGGTGCGAACTCGCAAACATGACATGATAAAATACACGGCGTATCTCACTGTGAGGTAGGAAATTACCATGTTGCTGAAGACTAAGGCACGGACAGTGATGCAATATTTCCGGTAGATGGACTGTGCTATGATAAACAATTACAAGGAAATAACATCTAGGAGGAGATTATAATGTTAGATCTGTGAAGTAGTGAGTTTGTATACATGACAGGCGAAACGGAAGCAGCAAGACCTTATATGGTCATGAAAGACCCATACCGATATCAGACACTAATTCATGGTTGGATTGGCTTGGAAGTGGAAAAATAAACCACTACCACTCGTTGGTGCAAGTAGTCTGTAAATTCAATCCCGATAATTGGGGTAAGTTGTAATATGTACATTTTACCATTTTATATTTTTTCATTTAATATGTGTAAATTACTTGTGGATGTACAGGTTCATACAAAGCTGACAACCTCCGCATATAAAATGATTGGATCCATTAACCACAACTGCAAGAGCTGGTGACTGATTCATGCGAGTTTCCACACAAATAACTCAAAAACAGAAGTAGCCATAGGGTCCATGTGGGGCAGGGAGTAAATGATAATGACATCATTGGTGCATATTTATTAACTTTTTTATAAGTTTATGTGTATATTGTAACATGTTTAAATAATGCAATTGTCGTTTTCCGCTGTCCAAACCCACTTTCATCCGACTCACTGTGTTTAACATTAATGCTCAGGGAGGGTACAAGTTCTGAGGAAGATGAAGTGGTAGAATAGAAGCGGTGGGCGCCTGATTCTTATGCCAGGAGACCCTATACTTAGAAGAAACAATTGTCTTCTCTCAGTTCGTGGTACACTTTTCTGGTACAAGTCTGTTGTCACGGATTGCCTCCCCTTAGCTCTGCAGTAGTGGTCCACCAGTGGCCAACACTCAAGAGTTATCTAATTTCGGTCTTCAAAGGTGTCTACCTTCGCACAAGATTACTCTTCGCAGAATTGTTGACAGAAGAATAATGATGCTTCTATCTCAAGGGAGTTTCACAAGACATTTTCAGAAGTCACGAACAATGCTGCACAGGGCAGAGCACTATTAACTTATATCTTATCCGTCGCCTTTCGTGAAGAATTAAGCAATGGTTTTAGCCCATTCAAGCCCCCCCCCCCCCCCCCCCCCCCCCCCCCCCCCCCCAGCAGGTGTAAATCCAGCGAAATTCTTTTATAAGTATTTGCTCTACAGATGTAAATAAATGTCTAGATGTACAAATATATTAAAGTGTCTTGCTCATACGTTTGCTTTCATACCTATAATAACTTAATTAACAATGAATGTTTTGTTATAACATGTAACAAATTTAATAATCAATTAGTTTTTAACAGGTTACAAAAACGATGGAATGATGGTGAATTTTAGATGTATATTATAAAATGTCTTCACTGAGGCAGGGGTGAGATTTAGAAAAAAAATTGTCCTTTTGCTGTTTCCTTTAATAAGAACTTCGCTGGCCTAAGTGAGTCCTGCAGCCGTGGTTTCGTTTATTCTTTTGTAATGAGGGCACTTCTTCACACAACTCGTCCAATGCAGGTGGTTAGTGTTGAATTCTTACTCTTGACTCACAACTAGTGGCGTAGACACTTTAGTCTTGCAGCTTCGTACCGTGTGAATAGAGGTTAACAACTCTAAGAGGCGCGACTATGAGGTGAGGAAAATGAAGAAATGAAGTGATACTGCCAGAGAGAACGAAAGTTATAAAAAGTGAACAACTGATTTCGTCACTTCTGTTTCAAATTGCCAGCAGCATACGCTAAACGCCTACATCAGACGAGTCTTGAAGACGCTTGCCTTGACATTGGAGTGGTTACCCCCAGCATTACCAACAGGGACGAACTACTACCACAGAATGTAACGACTGACAGAACAGTCAACAACACCCGTGGGAACCGACAGTGACGGAACCTCACCAACAACAAATCATCGTCAACACCTGGATAGTTACGTATTACAGTCAGGCCCAGCAAAAGAACTTTTTAAACGATAGGCACTTTAAAGTCATTACCAGTGATGAAAAAAACCAGTGCTTTATTTTTATACCCCACTCTATTTTAACTTTGTTAACTATAACTGATTATTAAATTTGCTATCTGTAAATACAAATTAATACTTGATTTAATTCATTATTGAGTGAACTGCACCGTGTTACTCAGTTATTTCAAATACCTAACCACCCAGAGCAATTAAAGTAATATTTTACTGAATTATTTCAGTTCGTGGCTCAAACAATACGAGCAAATTTCTTTTCTTCACAGAAGGGGCATGAAGATAAAAAGTTCATGACAGCTTAGATGATCTCAGTTGTGATGCTTGTTTTCTTAAAATTCCATGAAATAGAAGCATCATTCTTCTCGTATTTCTGCCAAGAGTAGTCTTGAGCGAAGGCAGATACCTTTGAAGACCCTCTTTTATACTCTAAGTATGGCCATTGTTGGACAACTCTGCAGAGCAGGGAAGACAATCCCATGACAATAATTTAGTGTATGTGGGTGCAAATGTTGTGTGCATTACTCAAGTCTTACAATTTTTGTTGTTGTTTCACAAGTCCCATAATTATGTTGCTGTTTTATATATATGTGACAGTGCGAAGACGATGTGTGAAGAAGAATAAGAATTCGTGTGTAATGTTGTCGTCACTCTCTCTGGCCTACTTTCACACACGTTCCGCAGTCACAGAAAAACTCTTGATGACAGGGGTCCCACTTTTATTAATGAAACCCTATCAGGTAGCAAATGAATCATACAGAAAACAATGTTGTCCACAAGTTTACTTTGTAGGTAATTCCTATGCAACACCTAATAACCTAGCTATTTAGGTATTTTCTACGTTACACCATATAACCCAGCACAGACTGCTGGACTCTCTGAAATAAAATGAAACAAAATAAACTAGCATCGTACTAATGGACAAACATCATCAACGTAATAATACATACATATGTGTGAAAATATGCAAGTACATGCACTTATATGTCCATGTGTGTGTGTGTGTGTATGGTGTGTGTGGTGTTACACATGTGTGGAAATAAGCCGATAGATGCGCTTAAATGACCATGTGTGTGTGTGTGTGTTGTGTGTGTGTTGTGTGTGTGTAATCATACAATAAACATATCTCATTCAACAATAATGCCTTCATATTCCTACTAAATACTAACTACTTCATCACGCGAGAGAAAACGTAATTGAAGCACTTCTATCGGGACCCAAAGATGCAGCAATAGAGAATGCAGTCAGCGACCTATAGCTTGACTGCTTGCATCAGAGTCAGCGAACTAGAGCTGACTAACACCCTACTCCACCTCCACGTGGTGGTCCTGGAAACAGTCTGCATCACTGCAGTCTGGCTGAGCGAGTAGGGATCGCAGAGGGAAGGCAAGCCGGTCCCAAAAACTGCCGTGCTGAAGTCGGATGTGTCGACCGAAAGGTGCAGATATCACAGCTCCGGCGTAAACAGACACAACGCAGCCAACGTCCTTTTCAGGACGAACGAGGAAGAAGGAAGAAGAAGCACTTCTATCTATGATGAAATATTATACACAACTCACTGGTCTAAATGACCACATTTGATCAGTATCTTAGAGGCCTAGCTGCTCTAAAGAACAAGCAGATATAAATGTATATATATATATATATATACTCTATTCTTACAGCTCTATACTAGTAATAGGCATAGGCTGCTCACGGAGCTAGAGGGTACGCTAATATTTCTCTCACAGTAACCACTGATGTAAAATTAACCACACTTACGGCTCACAAGAATGCAATATAACTATTTCTTAACACTACACAAATAATAATAATAATGGTAATAAATACACACTTGTATACAGCGCAATGCGACGCTAGAATTCCTCTTATAAAATCACTTAGTACTTTACACATTTAACACACAGTCTCACAGTGGAAAATAGCGATCAGATAAACGTGAAATTTCACTTAAAAACACATAAATCGCCAATCAGCTTCTATCAAACTATAGATAGACAAACGCTAAAATGCATTAACTTATAAACCTGAAACGTCTAATATTACTTTATGTTAAGTATTATAAAATGTACTTATATGCAAGCATACCTCTATGTCGTTAGTTCTCTTAGCACAGACGCAACATATGCGTATCAAATCCTCCACCTCACTGGTGTATCGTACAGAGGATGCATACCGCACATGAAGACGATCTGGCTTCTTTTCACTCTCTCACTCGACCCTCTCACTGTTTCAGTTTAAATCTACATATCCACTCCTGTACCACATGATAGCCACGTCAAAATGTCAGGCTCAAGCTCCGCCCATCCATCTAGGGAGCAAATCAGGAGTCCTATGCTCAGTATGGATGACATGAGATCACATCTTAGTAAAGATTATCTTCCTAGACGCCCACAATTCAAGTTTCGCCCACTGGTGGTTACATTCCCACGATATCTCTTGCCTGGAGTCACACCTCACAGTTTCGTGCCCAACAAGGTGTTTTCCTCTGGTGTCAGACAGCGCCGAGATGTCTAAAAATGTAAGGGCTGTCTCCCATTAGATCTTCTGCGTCTCACACGTCTGTCTTCTTCACGGATGGCAAAGGTGTGTTTCATTTAGATCGCCCATTCCCGTGTGAGAATGCCAGCATGAGCAAAAATATACACGGTAGACTAGATCGACAACTCAACTAATTACTCAGTCTAAAATTACACCTTTCTGGCCACACGGTCACATATATATATATATTTTTTTTTTTCCTGTTTCACATGTCTCGCAGTTTTGTTGCTGTTTTACAAGCCTTGTTTTTTTTCTTCGCTGTTTCACAAGTCTCGTATTTTTTGTTGTTGCTGTTTTCATACGCCAGGGGAAGGGGAGGAAGAGGAACCACGGATTACATGGATAATAGAACTGGAGACAGGCATGAAGGGGGTGAAAAAAGACATGGAAAGACCTTGAGCTGATAGCACGTGACAGGCAGACGACATGAGTTTGTTGATGGCCTATGCTCCTTAGAAAAGACTTTGAGCTGATGGTGTGAGAAAGGAAGACGACATGACTTTGTTGATGGCCTATGCTCCTTAGAAAAGACCTTGAGCTGATGGTACGAGAAAGGAAGACGACATGAGTTTGTTGATGGCCTATGCTCCTTAGAAAAGACTTTGAGCTGATGGTACGAGAAAGGAAGACAACATGACTTTGTTGATGGCCTATGCTCCTTAGAAAAGACCTTGAGCTGATGGTACGAGAAAGGAAGACAACATGAGTTTGTTGATGGCCTATGCTCCTTAGAAAAGACTTTGAGCTGATGGTACTAGAAAGGAAGACGACATGAGTTTGTTGATGGCCTAAGCTCCTTAGAAAAGACTGAGCTGATGGTATGAGAAAGGAAGACGACATGAGTTTGTTGATGGCCTATGCTCCTTAGGGAGCTGACTGGTGGTGACGATGAGTCACTCCATGCTCTAAATCTTGCCAGTCATCATGAAAACAAGTTATAAATGTTAGACAGCCTGTTGCAGTGCCCATGTTTAATACTTTCTTGAAATATAAAAGTGTGAAGAGACTACCTGTGACGGTTCGTTGTGTTCTGCCATATGAGGTGTATAAGATATTCCACAGTACACGGAATACCCTGCTCAAGAAACTGATTTTACGTTTCCAGCATCCTTTATTTAACATAACTTTGAACATCAAATGAGATTCACAAATAGATCAGGCGAATGAATAATCAACTCTTGTATCCACACACCGATACCCAACATTAATGTCCTCACATACACTTCCTAGGATGGACATATCATATATTTTTGCATTTAAGTAGAACATCTTCCACAGCAAACCACAATGGAGTCGGGCAGGCATGAACACTTCAGAGATCTCACACCAAAAATCATACAGACGCTAGACCACGTCTGGACACCTCGAATGGCTCACACATGAGACTCAGTGTGACGGTATTGCCTCCCCTGCTTTGCAGTAGTGGTCCAACAGTGGCCAAAACTCAAGAGTATCTATTATGGGCTTCAAAGGTGTTTACCTTCGCACAAGATTACTCTTGGCAGATTTGTAAATAGAAGGGTAATGACGCTTCTATCTCAATTGAGTATTCACAGGATATTCAGATAAGCGAAAACAATGCTGCATTGGCTGAGCACGTTAATTCTAGAATCTGCCGACAACTTTTGTGAAGAATTAAGCAATGAATACCAACGGGCTGATCACCCGTTTGCCAGTCACTTCGATTACGGAAACAACAGCAAATGGATTGATTTGCCGTTGCCCTAAAGACGCCAATAGGCGTGATGGGAAACAATGGCAAAGAAAACCTATCTGCTGTTGCCCTAAGACGCCACTAGGCGTAATGGCCACTGACTGCTTTGACGGTCGGTGGCTAAGGATGGAAGAAGAAGAAGAAGCAATGAATAATCTTAGCTCGTTCAGGCCCCCACATTTACTCAATGGAATTCTTATTATTCTGGTATAGCTCTGTTTAGAGTGTGTGTAGTAAACACATGCAGTACATTTAAAATGATAAAATCGAAGTTAAATTTGTAAAATTACAAATAACAAAATTTTATAATCACTTACGTTTTAACAGTTTGAAAATAATTGAATAGTTAAAAAGCAAAGGTTCATCATTGATGGATAGTAGAATTTATGGAAACAAAGTTCACTTTGGCAGCTTATATATTGCACTTAGCTGCCAGTGGTTGTTTCTGCTCCCGCTGGGTTGGTTCTTTTTACACTGCTCACGCTCGTCGCTGGTCAAGGATGGAGGGTGCAGCTCGTTCCCAGGAGTGTCAGGGAGAGTCTACAAAGTTGATCCCTCGTCTAAAAGCTCATGCCACTGTTCCCTTTTTGTTCCAGAGATAGTACCATTCAACTGGTACCACCACTAACAACTATGATAAAAGAATAGAAACGAAACGCTCTTCTGAATATTGCGTTTCCCGACACATACTTATAAGTCCCCTTTCTCCTATTCTACCATCCCATTTACCTCAGAATTTACCCTCGATGAGAATTAACTTTAACCCCTCGAAAGAAAACTTTCTTTACATGTAAATTGAAATAGCTTTTATAGTCACTTTACATTTAAATGAAAAGGGTAATAGTACAGAGAGAATATATTTTTATTTACATTTCCATTGATTGAAAAGTGTTCACAATATAAATTGAATATGTTTTCATATATGTTTACACTGATTTGAAAAGTTTGAAACTTCCATTAGTTTTAAAGTGAATATGTTAACATTGACATTTACACTGGTTTGAAACGGTAAGTATTATAATTAAAATGCACATAATTTCTGTCATCTTTCCTTCCCTGCTCCATATGGAACTTGGGACTACTTTATGCTTTTAGTTCTCCTTAAGAAACTAGCAACAAAGCAGCCGCCAGCCCGTGCAGTGATGGTTCATGAAATCATCATTCTATGCGCTGAGGTTGCCAGCCTCAAATGACTGGGACATCCACTAGCGATTTTCACACATTAATATTCACATGGTAATATATACATATTAGTTCATACGTTAGTAATGAAAATATAGAATGTAAAATGACAACGTACGCCAATCCTGGCTCACAGACTTTTTTGCTCTGATGAATGAAGTTAAGGCACTAGCCGATGAATTTTTACACGTGTACATGGGGTCGTTAATTCTAACTTTAATTCCCTCTTTGACTTCTTGTTCAGTTTCCTCAGATATTCCGATTTTCCTTACTTAAAATGATAGAGATTTCCTGGCTGTTTGGTAAGTCCGTCAAGATTCTCAAATTAAAGGTGTCCGGTCTGATAAAATGGAATTCTGAATTCTAACTTCTGGCAAGTCTGGTGTCTGGGCAAGATATCTTCACAGTAAATTTGACTGACTAAAGCGTCAGGTTATATTCACCACTGCTATCCCCCGCTCTGTTTGTTATGAAGCTAGGCAAAAGCTCCAATCATTTCAAACATGCTTGGGGGGCGATTTCAAAATATGTCTGATATGGAAAAATTTTAAACATAATGCAGAGTTCAAGTCTTCCGTATATGGTATGAAAATATCCGAACTCACCAACACATCTGTAAACTCCTACGACAAATGTGTTCCAGACGTAACAATTTATTACTTTATCAGAAAGTAATCTATTCGCAGACGGGTAATCTCGTTATCTGAGTCGCACTTTGGCCTTTATCAGCAATTTAAGTAAACACGCTGGCGATTTTAGGGCTAATCTGTAGCGGCCAAGCATTGGTTCACAAGAATTACCAACTTGCCTGACGTTCAATATCACCTCAGCCGCTCCTTGCAAATGTGATGTGTTTATCATTAACAAGGAAGGTCAAATGTTTGAACAACCAAACGCTCTGCTACACAGCAAACAGAAAGGAAAGTATGCGACCATGGAAAATCACGCAAATAAAATCAGTACAAAAATGTAACTGATTACAGCCGTAGTGAAAGAGAGATCGGAAAGAGGTCGCCCCAGAATCCATCCTGTGACACTCAGACACTTCCATTAACACGCATACGGTCACGTTAACTGGCTGACACCAAAGACCATAAATCCCACTGTCCATAAACACATCCAGTCACCCGGAAGGGCTGACATAAAAAACCCTTGTAACCAAGCTTATGCCACGCTTGACAACCTGTTCACGTCATCACTCTTACTAATTACTAACACTACTTTATTGATGGGATACTAAAATTGTGCCACCCGTAGTTTTAAAACCATTAATGTTGGTGACCAACATGAGCGTCCGATTGACAGAGTGGTTAGAGCTCTGGTCTCTCACAGCAAAGGTGCCGTGTTCGAATCACGGTACTGACACGCTCCAGTCTACCCAGTTGTAAATGGGTAAATGACTCTGCTCTTTGAGTTAAGGAAGGAAAAGGCAGCGAGGAAAGGTACTGGTCATCCCACCTCTCGATACAATTGCTAGTATGGTAAGTCTCTAACATTTCACTCCCCTACGGCAGTATCTGCTATGGGACTACAACAATTTTCTGCCGTCTAGCGGCCCTGCAAGGTCCAGTATTCAGGGCGTGTTTCTGACACCAATCCAGCTGCCTTGCAGGGTTCAGCTTCTGGGGCGTGTTACTAACTCCACACCAATCCAGCTGCCTTGCAGGGTTCAGCTTCTGGGGCGTGTTACTGACTTCACATCAATCCAGCTGCCTTTCAGGGTTCAGCTTCTGGGGCGTGTTACTGACTTCACACCAATCCAGCTGCCTTGCAGGGTTCAGCTTCTGGGGCATGTTACTGACTCCACACCAATCCAGCTGCCTTTCAGGGTTCAGCTTCTGGGGCGTGTTACTGACTCCACACCAATCCAGCTGCCTTGCAGGGTTCAGCTTCTGGGGCGTGTTACTGACTCCACACCAATCCAGCTGCCTTGCAGGGTTCAGCCTCTGGGGCGTGTTACTGACTCCACACCAATCCAGCTGCCATGCAGGGTTCAGCTTCTGGGGCGTGTTACTGACTCCACACCAATCCAGCTGCCTTGCAGGGTTCAGCCTCTGGGGCGTGTTACTGACTCCACACCAATCCAGCTGCCTTGCAGGGTTCAGCTTCTGGGGCGTGCTACTGACTCCACACCAATCCAGTTGCCTTGCAGGGTTCAGCCTCTGGGGCGTGTTACTGACTCCACACCAATCCAGCTGCCATGCAGGGTTCAGCTTCTGGGGCGTGTTACTGACTCCACACCAATCCAGCTGCCTTGCAGGGTTCAGCCTCTGGGGCGTGTTACTGACTCCACACCAATCCAGCTGCCTTGCAGGGTTCAGCCTCTGGGGCGTGTTACTGACTCCACACCAATCCAGCTGCCTTGCAGGGTTCAGCTTCTGGGGCGTGTTACTGACTCCACACCAATCCAGCTGCCTTGCAGGGTTCAGCCTCTGGGGCGTGTTACTGACTCCACACCAATCCAGCTGCCATGCAGGGTTCAGCTTCTGGGGCGTGTTACTGACTCCACACCAATCCAGCTGCCTTGCAGGGTTCAGCCTCTGGGGCGTGTTACTGACTCCACACCAATCCAGCTGCCATGCAGGGTTCAGCTTCTGGGGCGTGTTACTGACTCCACACCAATCCAGCTGCCTTGCAGGGTTCAGCCTCTGGGGCGTGTTACTGACTCCACACCAATCCAGCTGCCATGCAGGGTTCAGCTTCTGGGCGTGTGTTACTGACTCCACACCAATCCAGCTGCCTTGCAGGGTTCAGCCTCTGGGGCGTGTTACTGACTCCACACCAATCCAGCTGCCATGCAGGGTTCAGCCTCTGGGGCGTGTTACTGACTCCACACCAATCCAGCTGCCATGCAGGGTTCAGCCTCTGGGGCGTGTTACTGACTCCACACCAATCCAGCTGCCATGCAGGGTTCAGCTTCTGGGGCGTGTTACTGACTCCACACCAATCCAGCTGCCATGCAGGGTTCAGCTTCTGGGGCGTGTTACTGACTCCACACCAATCCAGCTGCCTTGCAGGGTTCAGCCTCTGGGGCGTGTTACTGGGACTCCACACCAATCCAGCTGCCATGCAGGGTTCAGCTTCTGGGGCGTGTTACTGACTCCACACCAATCCAGCTGCCTTGCAGGGTTCAGCCTCTGGGGCGTGTTACTGACTCCACACCAATCCAGCTGCCATGCAGGGTTCAGCCTCTGGGGCGTGTTACTGACTCCACCCCAATCCAGCTGCCATGCAGGGTTCAGCCTCTGGGGCGTGTTACTGACTCCACACCAATCCAGCTGCCATGCAGGGTTCAGCTTCTGGGGCGTGTTACTGACTCCACACCAATCCAGCTGCCATGCAGGGTTCAGCTTCTGGGGCGTGTTACTGACTCCACACCAATCCAGCTGCCATGCAGGGTTCAGCTTCTGGGGCGTGTTACTGACTCCACACCAATCCAGCTGCCTTGCAGGGTTCAGCCTCTGGGGCGTGTTACTGACTCCACACCAATCCAGCTGCCATGCAGGGTTCAGCTTCTGGGGCGTGTTACTGACTCCACACCAATCCAGCTGCCATGCAGGGTTCAGCTTCTGGGGCGTGTTACTGACTCCACACCAATCCAGCTGCCATGCAGGGTTCAGCTTCTGGGGCGTGTTACTGACTCCACACCAATCCAGCTGCCATGCAGGGTTCAGCTTCTGGGGCGTGTTACTGACTCCACACCAATCCAACTGCCATGCAGGGTTCAGCTTCTGGGGCGTGTTACTGACTCCACACCAATCCAGCTGCCATGCAGGGTTCAGCTTCTGGGGCATGTTACTGACTCCACACCAATCCAGCTGCCATGCAGGGTTCAGCTTCTGGGGCATGTTACTGACTCCACACCAATCCAGCTGCCTTGCAGGGTTCAGCTTCTGGGGCGTGTTACTGACTCCACACCAATCCAGCTGCCTTGCAGGGTTCAGCTTCTGGGGCATGTTACTGACTCCACACCAATCCAGCTGCCTTGCAGGGTTCAGCTTCTGGGGCGTGTTACTGACTCCACACCAATCCAGCTGCCATGCAGGGTTCAGCTTCTGGGGCGTGTTACTGACTCCACACCAATCCAGCTGCCTTGCAGGGTTCAGCCTCTGGGGCGTGTTACTGACTCCACACCAATCCAGCTGCCTTGCAGGGTTCAGCTTCTGGGGCGTGTTACTGACTCCACACCAATCCAGCTGCCATGCAGGGTTCAGCTTCTGGGGCGTGTTACTGACTCCACACCAATCCAGCTGCCATGCAGGGTTCAGCTTCTGGGGCGTGTTACTGACTCCACACCAATCCAGCTGCCATGCAGGGTTCAGCTTCTGGGGCGTGTTACTGACTCCACACCAATCCAGCTGCCATGCAGGGTTCAGCTTCTGGGGCGTGTTACTGACTCCACACCAATCCAGCTGCCTTGCAGGGTTCAGCTTCTGGGGCATGTTACTGACTCCACACCAATCCAGCTGCCATGCAGGGTTCAGCCTCTGGGGCGTGTTACTGACTCCACACCAATCCAGCTGCCATGCAGGGTTCAGCCTCTGGGGCGTGTTACTGACTCCACACCAATCCAGCTGCCTTTCAGGGTTCAGCTTCTGGGGCGTGTTACTGACTCCACACCAATCCAGCTGCCTTTCAGGGTTCAGCTTCTGGGGCGTGTTACTGACTCCACACCAATCCAGCTGCCATGCAGGGTTCAGCTTCTGGGGCGTGTTACTGACTCCAAACCAGTATTCCAACACATCATTGTCCTTTTGTAAGAGAAATTCTTTCTCAAAAGGCACAACAGGCAATTACGTTCAATTCCTAAAGTAACTCTGACGCTCCGTATGTAGCTTTTAAAGATTCTAATGATGTCTTCAATTTATTTCTTCTCTTAGCTTTCTTCAGTTAAAGGATGTTCAAAGGGAGATTCTTGCTTTCTTTCTCTGGAAAAAAAGATTCTTTTTTCGTATCTTTCTGACAAAATAACATCACCTCCTGCTGATAAGCTAAAAAGCGTTTTAAATATTTCGTTTATTGCTATAAAACGTGTCTATAAGAGTCCAAAATATGATAATACTCTGTCGAAAACCTGGCTCAAGTCGCAGAAGTCTAAACAAAATAAAATTCTCAGAGATTGTTTCGCAATTATCTTGCAAGATTGTTATCACGTCATGATTTAATTTGAATCAATATGAAGTTAGCAGTAACCCATAATAGCATACACTTGTAATAACAAAACGCAGCATGACATTAAATGTTATAAATTGTGTTTTCTAAATGTGCTTGCTTTAACGCGTCTTTTTATCTAGAATTAAATTCTCTAGTGCTTTAATATTTATACTTTTAGAAAATATTGTTAAATACATTTTCAAAAACACACAAGGGCTCTGATCGTTAATAGAATTATTGAAGTCTTGAGAGCTTGCACTTTCTGTTATACATGGCGAGATACGCTTAAAAGAATATTTCTCAGAACTCCTGGATGGTGAGCATGGTGAAGCATCAGAAATGATAACCACTAGCACAGAAGAGAAAATCAATGATGGTGAAGATGACATAAAGATGGAAGAACTGAAGGCAGCACTGGAGAAAATCAAGATGGGCAAAGCAGCAGGGAATGATGGTATAACACCAGAAATGGTTAAGTACATGGGAGCATCAGGCGACCTATTACTCTTAAGGGTCCTACAGGCAGCGTGGTTCAACAAGACCATTCCAAAGGATTGGAAGATTGCCAACATAAAACCAATTTTCAAAAAGGGTGACAACCGACAATGTGGAAACGATAGAGGCAAATCCCTTCTCAGTGTCCCTGGTAAAATCTACTCTAGAATCCTAGAGCAGAGACTCCGACGCCTGAGCCACAATTGGATGAGGCCCAGTGCGGATTACGAGCAAACCGAAGTACTCAAGACCTAATCTTCACACTCAGACAGCTGAGGGAAAAGGCCCTTGAGTATAAAAGTGAGATCCATCTTTGTTTCATAGATCTGGAAAAGGCGTTTGACAGGGTCCCCTGGAGCAAACTTTGGGACTGTTTGGCAAGGAAGAACATTCCAGCACCTCTGATTCATGCTATGCAGAGCTTCTACAAGTCTTGCAGAAATTATGTGAGGACAGCAAACCATAAGTCAGAAGAGTTCAGGACCACCACTGGTGTAAGACAAGGTGATATTCTGTCACCTTATCTTTTCATACTCCTTATGGACGATGTCATCAAGGCATGTAAGGAGAGAACAAGAACGTATTCAGTGGGGTACTGGAAGATGAGACAGGTCTGTATTTCAGAGCTGGCATTTGCTGATGATGTTGCCCTGATTGCTAAATCAGAGGCACATCTCCAATCTAACCTGCAAGTCTGGAAGGAAGAGCTGGAGAAGAGAGGGATGGTCATAAGCAGCTCTAAAACAAAATCCATGGTGATATCACGAGACATCAGATTAGGCTGGGAGAACAGGTCCTGGAGCAGGTCGACCACTTTAAATAACTCGGAGCTATTATAGACCGAAAGGGAGGCATCAAAGAAGAGTTGGCCACTCGAAAAGCAGCAGCTGGGAGACTTTTTCAGGCCATAAATCGAGGATTCCCCAGCAAGAGAGGTGTTGGTAAGAAAACAAAGATGGCTGTATACCGCTCCACCTATGTCCCAGTCTTAACATATGGATGCGAGTAATGGGCAATGACTACAACCCTCAAAAGCCAGATCCAAACCTCAGAAATGAGGTATCTGAGGAAGGTGGTTGAAGTAACAAGAAGAAACATAATCCGCAACCAGACGATACGTCAAGGCCTAAAATCCCACCCCCTGCAGATCCAAGTAGAACAGTCCCAACTAAGATGGTTTGGCCATGTCTGCAGAATGGGAGAAGATCGGCAACCATGACAAGCATGGGAAACAAAGAGCCAGGGATCCAGACCCCCAGGACGACCCAGAGTCCACTAGGAGGACAATATTAGACAATCTTTGAAGGACTAGAATGGAACCAGGCCAGGAGGAAGACAGCCGATAGGATAGTCTGGCGCTCTCTCTTCCAAACCTCTACCCCTCATGGTAGAAGGGGAACGACTAAGAAATAGAGATACGCTTATATCATTAGATGTCATGTGATATCCTTGATAACTACTCAAAGGCAATATCTTCAAAGGAGCCTTCAAAGAAAATCTCACTTGGAAGTGAATTAAATGAAATTAACATTGAACAGTAAATAAGATTACTGTCGTGAAATGGTCTGTTTTCACAACACGGCCTCCTGAGGATTCTAACAATACCGTGCGCCATACTTTATGAGAACTGCCTGATACACCGACCAATCAGATGGTACCGTTATGCCGTGTTTACCAAAGCATTGAATAGTCAAAATGGTTGGACTAATCTGTGCAAACGAGTGGAGGATGACAATTAATTATGGACTTAGGAAAGAAGTACCACATGGAAGTGGTACTAATTATACAACGGGAATGTTGCTCTACACGTCTGTGCAGAGACTTTCACGACCAGTAGTATAGTACGTGAGAAATCTTTGGTTAAATGCATCGAGGCCTCAGGTTAGTCCATAATTTTGCTGTTTAGAGTACGCATAGAATAAAATGCATTTAGGAAAGTAACAGATTAGTAGCTAGGAACATGTAGAACAATACAGAGAGTATTTAAAGATTTAGACGAAGAAAATCGTTCCAGGAAAAACGTAGATAAATAAAATCTAAGTTTTCCTGATTTGCACACCTAAACAGATTTTACAAATATTTTGGAATAAAATGAGTCTGCAGCAGTGCAGTCTGGCTGAGCGAGTGTGGATCGCAATGGGAAGGCAAACCCGGTCCTAAAAATGCCGTGCAGAAGTCGGATGTGTCGACCGAAAGGTGCAGATATCACAGCTTAGGCGTAAACAGACACAACGCAACCACCGTCCTTTTCAGGACGAACGAGGAAGAAGAAGAAGAAGAATCAAATAACTGCGAGCAGGGAAACCCCTCGGACGCCCGACCTCACACTATAAATAACGTGCGTTCTAACGAAATCAGGCCAGTCATCTTTTGAAAATTACAGCGAGCGCAAAAAGTGATAGTGCATAGTGCCTTGCCTTCTGTATCTGAGAGCAGACCAGTATAACCATTAACAGCTCGACTGTATGTGCCTGAAGGTAAGAAAGTATATATATATATATATATATATATATATATATATATATATATATATATATATATATATATATATATAGTTTAAATAATTAATTCATTTGTGCGTTAGGAAGTGTGTAGCATGTGTTAGAAAACTACGGTGTGTTGCTGGCGGACTTACAGGCATGTGTATAATTCTGGAGGCAAAAGCCAACCTTGTGAAATGTTTAAAATAATGGAGAATGATGGCAAAAGTGTGTCTGTAGGTTTAGAAAAGCATTTAAAGAATTATTTCTTGATGGAATAGCACACTCACCAGGAACGTAAAGAAGGGTGAAAGCGATTGTTTTACTGGATTGTTTAAGTTATTACTTAGTATTTTATACTAGACCAAATCATTGTATGGAGGCGGATCATGGACAAATGGTTCTAACTAAGGATTTAGAGGGAAAGTGTAGTCACGGTGAACTGGAAGTGGGTATTACTGGTATAAATTGTCCCGTGCATCTGCTAGCACACTGTCTGATACTGTCTATCATCCCCAACTTTTGTGATCATGGGATAGTGATGGACCATATAGGCGTTACATTTATTTTGTTTCAGGTTCTATCCTATAAACCTAACTGCTCATAAGAGTCAGCCACTAATGAAGGCACTACTGGTGCAAGCGCCTTTGAAGTTCAGAAGGCCAGTTACCAAAGTGTCTACTGCCTGGAGGTATCTCAAATAACATTCCTGCCAGGAGAAGAGTGGAACCAAATTCATTCCAAAAGATGAGTCAGAAACCAAGACAACTGTAGAGTGTCCAAATCCCATAACAATGATAGACAACATTACTTATGATGACAAATGTGGGCATAGATTTATCCAGTGATAGCTTCACATTCAAGTGACAGAGAAATAAACTTGTTAGTATTATATAAATGTTCTTCCAGCGGAGATAATTAACTAAAGTGATAACCTTCAACAAGTTTAATATCTTTTGAGACTTTTTTTGATTATTTTCCAATGCTTTATTGATTTAATGTTGTAATTAAATTTAATTTAATTTCAAGCTTTTCAAACAGAAAAGAGAAACTGTATAAATAAATTGTAAATATTTACCAGCAGACGTAATTAATTAATTAAGTTGAGTTCAAGTTCTTGTTGGTAAATAATTTAGTTAATACCCCTAGCAGAGTCAACAATAATAATAAAAATAATAATATAATCATAGGAGGATCTTGAGAGGGAGCAAATAGGGATCTAGAAACATATATTATCATCAGACCTGGAAACTTATACCGCTTGCTCCTTCCTTTGATAACGATATACCCTTATTCTTTTAAGAAAATAGGGTATTTCTCATAAGACCAGTCTCTTATCTGGCACTATCCTGGTATCATCTGATACAACTTTTTGTCCAGGATATCTTATACTTTCAATAACATCAACCCTCTCGTGACAATTACTACAAACAAACTTCTTCAAGGAGTGCCATATCGACAGACGTTTTAATCGTAATACATTTCTTATGGTCTCTAAGTGTCTTGAATCAGTGCAGCATTTATTTTCCTCCACGACGTTTCATAAATTTCTCGAGTTTTCTGTCTTCTCTCTAAGTGACTTGTTTTAGTTTAAATATACTATCTTGCTACCAGATTTGTCTAACTTTTCTCGTTTCATAACTTCTCCGAATTCCTCAACTGTTTACAGCTTATCATGATTAATTGATGGGCTTGTTTCCCTGAGAATCTCATTGTCAGATTTAATGAGCGTCCAAGCATGCCATGTTTCAAAGTTTCCCTACGCAACCAAAAACTAAATCACTGAGATGATTTGATCAATTCTTTTCTCTCTCTCTCTCTCTCTCTCTCTCTCTCTCTCTCTCTCTCTCTCTCTCTCTCTCTCTCTCTCTCTCTCTCTCTCTCTCTCTCTCTCTCTCCTCGTTGTCCTTTCATTCGTCTCTTCTGGAGCTGCATGCAGGAATTCTGTGGTACAGGAAAAAAAATGCATATTCAACTTTGTCATTTCTTTTTTCAGAACTTCATTCTTCGTATCTGCCATGGCACACATTTCCGACGAACAATATTTGGTTCTTTTTCCAAAAAGAAAAGTGTAGAACAGCGGCGTAACTATAGTGAGCAGAGCCGGATTAACGTAGTAGCACAAGTAGCATATGCTACGGGCCCCGCGCTTTTAGGGGCCCCGCGCCAATAAATATGTACATAATTTTTTGGTCATCTTCTAATACGAGCTTTAAACTAATGATCTTGTGATTTATGCCATCTTTAGCGCCTTTTCATTTGGTGTCACGAAATTGTGAGAGAAAGAGCATAAGAGGGTGACTTAGTGTGACTCTTCATTATTTTTATCTTAACTGTTTGCGGACGGAAGCCATTTAAGTGGCGTAGAAAATTTGGTCACGTTTGGACGGAAGCCACATTTTTGGCTCTAGGCGACTGCCCCTCTAATTTTGTTTCGTTCTTCGTGAAATGAATTTGCATTAACAATAGAAACTAGAATTTAGGAAACGGAAACTTCCTGTTTTAATTGAGGTATACGGCGTGCTCGCACTATCTTTCGATCTTGATTACAATTTCTTGATTTGTAAGGTTAGAAAACTCAAAAAATAAGCAGTAGACACAGAGATATTGGACGTAATTATGCTTCTGGAAGTGAAAAACGTAAAGCGAAGGAAGAAAAAGAAAAAAGAGATCAACTTGTGATATCAAAAACACGTAAGCTGACAGAATATTTTGATGTTCATGGTGGTGGTACTCTAACCGCTGAAGCTGGAAGTACAGGAACAACTAGTACTAGTGCAGGCTGTACAGCAGAAAACATACAGCAAAACCCAGTATACACTGAGTCTGAATGTGAAAGAATAAGTGAAACGAAGAAGTACTCTAATGATATTGGTGACTGGCCGAACAATATAGATGACTGTGAGCGTGAATATTGGATATCCAAGGGAAGTGAAAAATGTCAACATGTTGATAGTGCCTTTTTTCATCCGTGCGATTGTAAGACACTGAAAAGAAAACTCGATACTGTCAGAAGTCTTATTTTACACATATTCATAAACTTACAGACAAGCAACATGCAAGAAAATGGGTATGCTATTCAGAAAGTAAAGGGCGCCTATTCTGTTTCCCATGCAAGCTTATGAGTTCAGAATGTTCATCAAAGTTTACTGTGGAAGGGTTTAATGACTGGAAAAATGCAAGCAATCTATTGCGTCGACATGAAGAAAGCTCCTCACATAGACAAGCTTTAATTTCACTGTTGATGCGTAAAAATAAAGGTGAACGTGTCGATTCCCAACTTGTGAAACAAATGGACATTCAAGAAAAGTATTGGCACAAACTTCTAGAGCGAATAATTGAAGTTGTGAAGTTTTTAGCAGAACGAGGCCTTTCATTTCGTGGCAGTGATGAAATTGTTGGGTCCCCTTATAACGGGAATTACTGGCCAAGTTTGACCCTTTTCTGGCAGAGCATATAAGTACTCATGCAAACAAAGGATTTGGACATACATCATATCTATCTAAAACAACGTGTGAGGAATTCATCAATCTGATTGGATCCAGCATACTGGATCACATTCTCTGTGAAGTGAAGAAATACAAGTATTATTCCGTTTCATTGGATTCTACTCCAGATATATCTAATATGGACCAGCTGACTTTGACTCTGCGCTATGTTTTGCCATCTGGACCAGTTGAAAGATTTGTGACATTTTTGGATATGGAAGGTCATAGTGCTGAACAGCTTACTAAAAGTCTACTTAATTTTTTTAAAGGCAAATGACATTGATATTAAAGACTGCCGTGGTCAAAGTTATGACAACGCCAGCAACATGAGTGGCAAGTTTATAGGATTACATGCACAAATTAATTGATAATGATAATTACTATGCAAATTAAAAATGTATGTGTTCAAATATATTTGTGTTGTTTTATTGTTTTTTTTTTTAAATATAGGGCCCCTTTCTTAACATATGCTACAGGCCCCGCACTAGCTTAATCCGGCCCTGATAGTGAGGCAAGTGGGACACTTGCCCTGGACGCCAAATTTATTTTTTTTGGAGGGGGCAAAATGCAAAAATTTCACTTCTCATTTATGACAGTCCCATTTATCACACTTCACATGTATGTGTAACTGTAAGAAACAGTCAGGTGATGACGTGCTGCTGTCTCTGAGAAGAAAAACAGCACCAGCCAAGAGTCAGGTAATGACGTACTGCTGCCTCTGAGAAGAGAAACAGCACCAGCCAAGAGTCAGGTAATGATGTGCTGCTGTCTCTTAGAAGAGAAACAGCACCAGCTAAGAGTTTGTTTGGAAGGGAGAGGTTGAAAGAAGTGTGTAGTTTTAAGTACGTAGGGTTATATGCGTTAGCAACGAGAGGAATAGGCCAGATGATACTGAAACTTTGAACAGTGAAGTGCAGACAAAAACATCACAGACCATACCAGATGTGATTCACTATCATGATGTAGGCTTCTTGGAGTTTCATACGACATAAAATAAGTCATTTTATCAGAAACAGTGGGGAGCCGCGCTGGTGTAATGGTTACGCTGGCGATCAGGTGTTCAAGGTTCAAGCCCGGGCGTGAGCATTTGAAGCAGTGTCATTGACCGAGATTTTGACTGAATAACCTGAACTGCTCCTGAGATAAACCCTCAGTGGATGGGAAGGAGCGAAGCTCCTGACCGGGTTAGAAGGAAAGTCCACAGGCTCCCCAGCCTCGCAATGTCACGTCATTGGGCCGAAGGGCTGAAAGCCCAAGTGCCACTGGTTAAGGAAAAAAAAATCAGATACAGTGAGGACAAAAATGATCAGATTTGGTTCGAAGTATTTTCAAAATAGTGAAGGGCCTTTTATACCCGCACAAAATCCGAGCAATGATGATGATGATGATGATGATGATTTAAAAGTAAGTTGGGAAATGGACGTGGAGGAGAAGTTTGGAGCTCCTGGCTTGGTTATTCTTCAGAAAAAAAGCAGCTTTTTGTTTTAATTGTTTGCTATTTTCTCAAACTGACAGTCAGTCTTTGTCGGAGTAGGAAAAATGGGTTCAATTTCTGAAAAGCACCAGAAAGGTTTAGCACCCAAGAAAATGCAAAAAATCATCGACACTGTTTTAGCCTATTGAAGGAAATGAAAAGAAATCTTTTAGTGAACACAGGAGTCATTGATGCAGAGCTTCAAGCTCAAATTGCAACAGAAAAACAAAGATGGCGAGAAGTTCTTTATATAATTCTCAGTTGCATAAAAATTATAGCAATTCAAAATCTTGCATTGCGTGGCCACAATGAATCTCTTTAACAGGAAGAGGAAAGTAATATTGGAAATTTCCTTGGATTACTAAATTTGTTGGCAAACTGCGGTCGTGTCATGAAAGAACATCTCAGTAAATGTGGAACAGCACCACGGAAGAACAACATACTTATCTTCTTTAGTGCAGAATTAGTTCATTTTCAGCAGATGGCTTTTACTGTTTGCCAGAAATTGTTGCAGAGCATCCTTACGGCAAAATATTTTGACCTCATACGAGCATCAGCTATCGTTTTTGAGCGTCCCCCCTTAAGCAAAATTCTTCGCAATCTCGACTTCCAGTTTTGTACCGCTTTACGCGACAAACACTTCTCACCGTAAATAGGAAACATTTCCTTGTGAATATCCTTTACAGGAAGTCCTTGTGCCCCCCCCTCCCCCCCCCCCCCCCCCAAAAAACGCACAACAACACGCAGTTCTTCGGTCGCGCACTCCACGAGCCCGGTCGCCATTTTTACCTAAAGTAATCACCAAGCTGGATGTTGCTGTCATCTAATGACACCTTTAGAAACTACTAACTACAATTTTCAGCTATCCCATATCAGCTTGTGACCTACTTACTGACTTCCCCTCGTATTTGATTCTACCCCAGATTAGGCGCATCGAGATCAAATGGCACAGATTGTTCATTAGCTTGATATAGATTTTCAGAAGACACAATTCATGTTTTTCCTTGGATTTATCCAATTAAAACAAACGTTTGTTGTAAACATTGTGGACATGATTCTGGAACTACTGGAAAATAATAATTGCATTAGAAGACTGTCGGTCTCATTGCTAGGACTATGCTGTAGTTATGGCTGGTTATACAAGTTGTGTTCAACAGAAGATTACTGAAAAAGTAGCAAAGCTATTTTTAGGAACTATGATAATCGTTCTCTCAGTTTGTCTGGATTGCGAGCTGCTATCGATGATGCACTGATGATGACGATTTTGGGGCAATTGAGTCGCTCTATTCATTATTTTTACGTTTTACTCTCCGTTGGCAAAAGCTGAAAGATGTCAAGCAAGTAATTGTCAAATCTGAGTCTGAAACTCGATCGAATTCTAGAATAGAGGCTGTGAAACCAGTCATAAATACTGATATTAAATGAAGTTTTGCAAAGCAAGATAGGTGATCAAACTGAGACTGCTGACACAAGAGATGATGCGAAGCAGGTTTTAAGTCCTTTTTACGCGTGGGATTTAAGTGTGTGAGATCTCACAATGACCACCAACTGTTGAGTCCTATAGAACTGTTGATACCTATTATTATAGTGTTGTGGTATCTTCGGGCTTATAGTTCATAGCTGATTGATTTTCAGATAACGCAAATATATATTTGTGTGGGCCGAAAGGATGGGCCAATGTCAATGAAACAAGTTAACCAATGTGTAATGAATCATCTGGACTGGAGTCATGGTTAGACATCACGAAAATACCTTTATTTGACAACGAAGTATAGACGATCATGGTCATTGCATAGTAGGCACATCACATCAATTGTACAAGTTATAACATCATGGCATCAAGGTACTTTGCATTAGTATACATCATCAATCATGAACCTGACCGACTCTCTAACCGCCGACATCGCAAGGACGGCGAGAGCTCTGTAGTGAGCAGTTCTAACATTCTGATTTCCATGACGGAGCTTTGAATAATATGAAGGGTTTTATTGAATGACCCCTGTAAATATATTGAAGAATGATCCCGATAACAGTCGGCAAGAAGCTGGACCCACTAGCGACACGCCATGACAAATGCGTTTCGACGTTCAGCCAGATCTTGTCACGAATAAAATAGCATTAAATACGATACGTAATGAAGCCATGTGTTGGCTAGAGCAAACGCTCCATACAAGGAGGTGTACTACTATCTCTTCATGGAATCTTCCCACTACTTGGGGCAAGGCTCACAATAATCTCCGTCAAAAAGACGTCTGACTCAAACTCCAGACTTTATGGATCTCTTCGTACAGCGTAGTCGCTGTTTGGCAACAACAACCAATCGCACCGAGTTGCGCTATTTTGTTCAACTACTGTGTCTGACGGCGCGTAAATAACTAACCATATACAACTTTTCTTAGATGCGCTCACATGTGCGTCTATCAAAATTAGACGGGCATGTGAGATCTCACACACTTAAATCCCACGCGTAAAAAGGACTTAACACAGGTGCTGAATCGAATTTTTGATTTTGGGATTGTTTTATGCTTTGCTCTTTTGATCATGCTCAAAAGCTACTCCACGATTATACCATGAACTTTCATAATGGTGCTTCAAATTGCAAGATTATTTTATGAGCGATCGAGAATCATTTGCCAGTGAATCACTTGAAGCAGGGCTGAAACTGTGTGATGAATGGGATATAATGAGAAAGACGCCCCAGAAAGAAGAAACAAATGCCTGGAGACAAAGCCAAGGATGGTGGGCTCGCTGCAAAAGAAGAAATGATGAGAATAATGAAAGAAAAAATTGATCGCCTCCATTATGAAATGGGAGAAACATGTGTACCTCTCCATGACTTGGATTCAAATTTTGGATTTCTTTAAGATTGTGACAGACAACTCAGCCGTCCCTGACATTGTTAGATGGTGGTAAGAACCCTCTCATAACATCGGTACCCCTGAAGTGTTGGATGATACGGTACGACCCTTCATAACGACCCCTTCGCATAGCATCAGTGCCCCCGAATATTGTGGTAACTTTTCGTCAAACGGGATTTTTTTCACCTGGACTCATTAGCTATGCAACCTTTCCACGCAGATGGTCAACACATTTGCTGATTAATATGTGGACAGTTTATCTACCGTTCATTCTGGTCATCGCATTGATTTAAGGAGAGGTTAAATCACGCCCACGGATATCTCTTGAGCAATCTTATGCAGTTATTTTCATTAACTTGGCCAGTGGGGGGCGTTGCCAGCATCAAACGATAGTAGCGACCACGATCAAAGACACTAGTGTCTAATCTCAGGAAAGACTAGCGGCATGCTATCAAAAAGGCAGTAGTGGTCCCTGAAACGAACGACGCAAGTTTCTTGCCGGCATTTCGCATCCCTGTGTTAACCACAGAACCGATCGCAGTGGACGCGAACGGGAAAGCCGAAGCGGACGCAGCGAGCGGAGATACGAGAACCCAGGGGCGGCATCTCTCCATAATCTGGCGGTCAGAACCCCAAAAGTCTCCTGAGATCTAAAAAGGTGTCAAATTCTAACATGTCCCCCCAATCTTGCATTCCAGTTAGATATATACAGACCATGAAGAAATACATTTTATCACTCGTTGGCCAGACCTTTACAGAAGCACTAGCTATATTGAAATCATGTTAGATTTTCCCCTGGATTTTCATATATATTTGCAGTGAATTCTATTCTGTGCAAAACGGTAAAATATAATTGTGTAAAGTGATCAGTGGTCTAGTTCATTCATTCTATTTCACTGGATTTTGTGTTAATTTAAATCTATTAAATTAAACCATCTCAATAGTTCCAGTTGTAAATGTAATGATATACCTGTTATATTATTTCAAAAGATGCTTAAATGCTAAATTAACTTTCAAAGTCGCGAAGGAATTTATAACTAATTGAGTTAAGTCATATATATAGATGTGTGTTTTAACCATTTAAACTCGCGAAGTGTCTTCTTAAATATATAAAACTTTCCAGATATATATTGATGAAACATTTTAAATTTAATCTTGTGGCGGTCCGATGCGGCCTAGCTATAAATACATGAAAGAAAGCCAAGAATATTTTGTACAATCTGTAAGATAAACTGGAAGATGAACAGTTGCCAGTAGCGATATTTTATTTACTGCCCTACTGTGAGAGAGTACATATTTACCTGAACTGTGACTGGGCCTAGTTTTTTCCTCACTGGATTTAAAACCTACCGGTCAGTTGCTATCATCACGCCTTGAAGGAATTTTACCACTAGCGGGAAAATTAAAGAGACCACTTCATTTTCACCCCTGTATCGAATTGTGTCAGTGCCATCCCATAGACTCCTTTTTATATAATAAAACACAAGAACTCTTAGGCTTCAAGTCCGGCGATAAGTGGGAATATTTGCTATCAGCAAACCTCGCTACATCTGGGGCGGGACATCGAAGTACCAGACATTTTCATATGTCAAGAGTGTAATTGCTGTTTATATAACTCTATGGAGCGCCTGATGCTGCAATCGGTAAGTGTGTGTGAGTATATGAGTGTGGACCCTCACGCGCGTGCATGAATGACAGGAGATTTAATTTTTGCAAACCATTTGTTAACTTGCCTACCGGGTAATACATTTTCTGTATACCCTGCATTGCTCCTTTAAGTGGGATATTTTGTTAACTCTGTTTACCCCCCCCCCCCCCTTCCTTTTCATTTGCTTAGTAAAGGGAAAACCAATGGGGAATAACAGGATTTTTTTCCACCACCCATACCTAATATTGTAACACCTCTTTCAGAGTAATTAAATTCACTGTTGGGTTACATTACCTATGTTCCTGATAACTATCTATCACTGGACTGGGTTTATCTTTGTCTAATACAAGCGGGAAGTATCTATCACTGGACTGGGTTTATCTTTGTCTAATACAAGCGGGAAGGGCTTAGTCGATACCAATCTTCTTCAACCCCCTCTCCCCCCTTTGTTATTTGTATTTTCTGTACTTATGATATTTTTCCTGTAACACATGATAATTGTTTGTGATTGATTTAATGTTAATAAACAGCATAAACGTATTTAGTACTGTGTTGGAATACCCAAAGCCCAAAATTTCCCCTATTTGTTTAATATAGTTTATATTCACGTGCGTCTGTGTGTTTGAAGCACCAAATCGGTGTGAGCGCAGGTGTGTGTCTGGAGACTGGCAAATAATTGTTTGACCAGGAGAGATTGAGGAGAAGATTGAGAGGAACGATTGTCGTAAATACGTCTGTCCTTACTCTCCCCAGCACTCTGTGAAGCAACTATTTACTCTATAACCTTTTCTATCACTGAGCTTTCACCACCATTCTGCACTCTAAATAAGACCACTATTTCTAAGACTCTTTCTCTCAAATAAATTTACGACAATATTTGGCTGGCTCGCCGGGATAAAGATATTTTTGAGTCTGATTAAATCTGGATCTAACTAGATAGAGTGTGAATGTTCTGTCTTTGTAAATTAGGGAAATAAATAAAAAATTAATTACACCCCTAGACAACACCTTTTAGTATTTGGGTCGTCCACACAGCATATTTACAGGTTGTTTTCTTTCCACAGCAGTAGAAAGTATGGATAATCATAAATTCCGTTAGCTAAATTATCCTCTGGCAGAGAAAATTAAATTTTTTCTTTATAAGATTTGCTGGGATCGCGTGATTGTTTTTACAGTCACTAAAGGTTTTTGAAGTTAAAAAGAGTTGAGCTTAGCTAAAGGCGCCTTGTTCTGACTTCTTTAAGTCTAGTTAACACGTCTCTTCTCATAAACTGACTTCAGGGGTGGAGTTTTGTGACGGAGAATTAAAATTTTAGGGAAAAAATTTTTTTTCCTTTTAAATTATTTTAATATAAATCTTTCTCTACTGTTAGTAAAAGTAGATTTTTTTCTAGTGTAACTTACCATTTTAACGTGGCATAGTCGCTTGCGTTAAAAGTCTTAAGTGACAATAATAGCAGCGATAAGTTTGCACATTACAAAGTAGGAGGTAACACAAGTAAATTTATACTTTGTGTTTTTTTCTCGAGCGGCTTTGAGTTTTTTCCCCTTCTTGTTCTTTCTTACTATTCTCTAGTCTTAGAAGCATCCAGTTCTTTGGCATGGCAGAGAGAATTAGGATAAGATCCATTTTGAGACAGGAGGCGAAGGACTCAGGATTAGAAGGAGAAGACGCGAACCTGTTTGTCAACAGATAACTTGAAAGGTATGACGCAGAGCAACAGAGAGCAGAAGCTGAGAGGAATGAAGAAAAACAGAGAGCAGAAGCAGAGAAGAAAGAAGCGGAAGAGAGGGCAGAAGCTAGGAAGAAAGAAGCGGACGATCGTCAATTGGAGCAAAAGAAAATTGAGGCAGAGATGGAAGCTCGCAGGGAAAGAGAGGGAGAGAGAGGGAAAGACAGCACGAACTGGCGCTTAAGGCTTTAGAGAGTCGGGGCGCCTCTACTTCAAATAACGGAGAGCCGTCTTCGCCCCAGTCTCAGTCAATGGATCTCCCCAGCACTCAATCTGCCCAATTAACTGCGATGTCTTTTGCTTTAGAGTCTTTTCCTAGCCCCAATGAAAAAAATGACACCTTCCTAGAGAAATTCGAGAGGCTCGCAAATCTGTATGGGTTAGAGAGTTTCCGTTGGGCACTTAAACTCTCAACGTCATTAAAAGGTAATGCGTATGACGTGTACACAAAGCTGGGAACCAACCAACATGATTACGACATCCTGAAGAAGGCCTTGCTAGAACGGTTTGAGATGACCGCCCGAAAATTTCTGCAAGTGTTCAGAAACAGCCGGAAAGAGAGCACGGAAACATTTCCGCAGTTCTCTTCACGTCTCACGGGCTTTTTGACAAAGTGCATTGAATTATCTGACCTACCTCTTACTTATAAGGGACTACTTGAACTTGTTCTTGTGGAACAGATAAAGTCAACTTTGTCAAACGAAACCCGTAGATTTTTGGCTGAACTGTTCGCAGTCAGGCTTGAGGACATCCTCAATAAGGCGGAACGCTATACCAATGCAATGGCCGAACTTCTCAGCACTAAACGTAAACCCACAGATGAACCATCTCGTAAACAAAATCTAGAGCAGTCATCCTATTCCTCAAATTCCACTCAGAATTATAACCAACGAGAAAATAATACACAGAGACCTCCCAAGGAAAAATCGAAATTCTACAAAACCCGATTTTCCCCAAATAATAATTCTGATCAACCCACCAAGCCTACGTGGCAGCGCGGCCACCAAGGTCAAGGAAAAGGGAAGACCCCTACACCAGGAACGTTTGATCAGGGCAAGCAAACCGGATGCCTGCATACAGCCTCGCCAGGTAGAGTCCCTGTCAGTGATTCTCAACCTGAGGGGGACAGACCCTCAACGCGAGGAACTGTAAATTTGAATGGTACCTCAACTACTTATCTCTTTGACCCTGGACAAAGCTTTAGTTGTATTGTCGCCAGACACCTAGTCAAACCAGGTCAGGAGACAGAGGAAACCGTCAAACTTAGTGGAGTTTTCAGGAGTGATGCACTCAGGACGCTTCCTATCGCACTGGTAGAAATACACTCTGATTTTGTCAGAGGTGTCATTAAAGCGGCCATAATGGATGATCCGATCTACCCAGTTATCCTGGGATGTAGATACATGTTTATTGGGAGACCTAAGGAGCCGATTGTGGCAGCGGTAACCACAAGAGGGCAAACCAAGAAGGAGAGGGAGCCTGCGCCAAATTTGTTGCCGAATGAACTGAAGGAGGCGCAACAAAAGGATCCTACTCTGCTTTAGAAAACTGCCCATGGCTAAGGACCCAAGGCACAACGGAGACATCTTTTCTAAGGATGGCGTATTGTATAGTAGAACGGGCAACCCGGACACGGGGAATAACCAGCTCCTAGTACCGATGCAGTACAGATGCCAGATCTTAGAAATAGGGCACTCTCTTCCCTTTAGCGGACATATGGGACAAAACGCCACTATTCAGCGAATAAAAACCCACTATTGGTGGCCAGGAATGATCTCTGACATTATCAGGTATGTGAAATCCTGCGCCCAGTGCCAACGGGTAGCACCCAAGCACTTGACACCCCCAGTACCCATGGGGCAAATGCCAATTGTGGGGACTCCATTTGAACGGGTTGCTGTCGACATCATTGGACCCCTGGAAAGGACCAAAAGAAGGACCTTAGTTGACACTTGCACAATGTGGGCCGAAGCTGTACCGCTAACATGCACAGATTCCAAGCATGTCGCAGAAGCTCTCGTGCAAATTTTTACACGGTTGGGATTCCCTCAACAAATTTTGACGGATAATGGATCCCAATTCCGTAGCCTGTTAATGGAGGAGATCTTTAAGATCTTGAGGGCCAAACATATTCACACAAGTCCCTACCATCCGGCCGGAAATGGGCTTGTGGAACGTTTTAATGGCAGCCTCACCACCATGTTACGTAAGCTGGGTCAGGAGAAACCGGAAGACTGGGACCTATATATATCGGCTGCCTTATTCGCCTACCGAGAAGTTCCCCAAGCGTCTACGGGATTCCCGCCTGCTACACTTTTATTTGGCAGACCGATAAAGGGGCCACTAGAAGCCTTACTTCGGTCCCTGACAGACCAAAAGGCTGACGAGACAGTCGTCTCTGCAAGCAAGTATGTATCTGAGCTCAAGGAAAGGTTAAAGCTAGGATGGGATCTAGCTACTACCAACCTTAAGAAAGCCCGCGCTAAACATGCTAAAAAATACAACAAAGCTGCAAAAGAGAGAGAACTACAACCAGGGGAGAAAGTTTTGTTGCTACTTCCAACCGGAAGCAATAAACTTCGCATCGGATGGCAAGGGCCGTTTACCGTCCTTAAAAAGATCTCACGTACCAATTACAAGATCTCCATCAAAGGAAAGGAGAAGGTCTTCCACATAAATCTGCTTAAGAAATATTTGGAAAGACCGGTGCCATCCTCCGAGCATCTTCTGGCTGTCACCATAGCAACGGAAGACGGGGAAGATGATGACGGTTGCATGGAGTACCCATTGCAACCCACAGAATCCTTTAAAGATGTCAAGTTCGGCGACAATCTCTCACCAGAACAACAAACAGAAACCAGGGCTCTACTAAAACATTACAGTGCAGTCTTAACGGATGTACCTGGTCGGACAAATCTCATTGAATTTGATATGAAATTAACAAACGAGACCCCTGTTCGAACCAGAGTTTACCCCATCCCGTACGCTAAAGCTGATGCACTTCGCGGAGAAATAGACAAGCTGCATCAGGCAGGAATTATCAGTGAGTCTACATCTCCTTACAGTTCCAGTGTAGTCCTGTTGCAGAAGCCCAATAAGGAAGTTCGGCTGTGTATAGATTACCGGCTGCTAAACGCTGTAACGGAATTCAAGCCCGAACCTCTCCAAACTGTTTCTGAGTTGTTCACCAAGCTCAGCAAAGCAAAGATTTTCTCCAAGATTGACCTCAGTAAAGGTTATTATCAAATACCAGTCAAGGAGGAAATTAAACCTTTGTTAGCTTTCAGCACTAGTGAAGGACATTACATATTTAATGTGATGCCGTTCGGATTGCATAACGCACCAGGAGTGTTCACCAGGATGATGAGGAAGCTTCTAGAACCTTTGCAAAGTCCCCATATCCATAATTTCTTGGATGACATATTAATTGCATCGGAAACCTACGAAGAACATATTGCTACGGTTGCTATGCTCCTCAGGAGACTACAGGAAACTGGTCTCACAGCCAGACCTAGCAAATGTCTCATCGGGTTTGAACAGTTAGACTTCCTGGGGCATACTATTTCTCACGGATGCAGTTGGCCTATTAAGAAGAACGTGGAGAAATTGTGGCAACAAAAAGATCCCGAACGAAGAAAGACGTACGTTCCTTCCTATCACTATGTGCATATTATCAGAAATACATCCAGAACTTCAACGGACTGACGGCACCTCTGAATGACCTCACAAAGAAAGGTTGTCCTGATAAGGTCATATGGGATCAAAAGTGCGAACACGCGTACAGCACTTTGAAAGGACAGTTGTCTGCATACCCCATTTTGAGGTTGCCTGACCTCAAGAAACCTTGTGTACTGCGGGTCGACGCGTCAGGTCAGGGCATCGGGTCAACAATGCTTCAAGCCGAGGACAGTGACCTGAACATGCTATTTCCAGTTGCCTATGGCAGTCGGAAATTAAATAAAGCTGAACGGAACTACAGCGTAGTCGACAGAGAATGTCTCGCTCTGATTGACGGTATCAGACGCCATCATGAGTTTCTCTATGGTACATATTTCACGGTGCAAACAGACCACGCTCCGTTAGCCTTTCTTGGTGCCAATAAAGAATTTAACGCAAGGATCATACGTTGGGCCCTCCTTTTAAGCGTTTACTCTTTCAAAGTGGAATATATTCCGGGAAGACAGAATGTCAGGGCTGATTTCCTGAGTAGAAACTGGACTACGGAGGAAGAGGAGGAAGTTGAAGATACCAATCATCCTAAAGCTACCGATCAGGGCAGCTTCATTGTCATAAATCAAACATGAAAAGATGTTTTCATGTCTCAAAAGAGGGGACGATTGTGACAGACAACTCAGCCGTCCCTGAATTTGTTAGATGGTGGTAAGAACCCTCTCATAACATCGGTAACCCTGAAGTGTTGGATGATACGGTACGACCCTTCGTAACGATCCATTCGTATAGCATCAGTGCCCCCGAATATTGTGGTATCTTTTCGTCAAACTGGATTTTTTTCACCTGGACTCATTAGCTATGCAACCTTTCCACGCAGATGGTCAACACGTTTGCTGATTAATATGTGGACAGTTTATCTACCGTTCATTCTGGTCATTGCATTGATTTAAGGAGAGGTTACATCACGCCCACGGATATCTCTTGAGCAATCTTATGCAGTTATTTTCATTAACTTGGCCAGTGGGGGGCGTTGCCAGCATCAAACGATAGTAGCGACCACGATCAAAGACACTAGTGTCTAATCTCAGGAAAGACTAGCGGCATGCTATCAAAAAGGCAGTAGTGGTCCCTGAAACGAACGACGCAAGTTTCTTGCCGGCATTTCGCATCCCTGTGTTAACCACAGAACCGATCGCAGTGGACGCAAACGGGAAAGCCGAAGCGGACGCAGCGAGCGGAGATACGAGAACCCAGGGGCGGCATCTCTCCTTAATCTGGCGGTCAGAACCCCAAAAGTCTCCTGAGATCTAAAAAGGTGTCAAATTCTAACATGTCCCCCCAATCTTGCATTCCAGTTAGATATATACAGACCATGAAGAAATACATTTTATCACTCGTTGGCCAGACCTTTACAGAAGCACTAGCTTTGTTGAAATCGTGTTAGATTTTCCGCTGGATTTTCATATATATTTGCAGTGAATTCTATTCTGTGCAAAACGGTAAAATATAATTGTGTAAAGTGATCAGTGGTCTAGTTCATTCATTCTATTTCACTGGATTTTGTGTTAATTTAAGTCTATTAAATTAAACCATCTCAATAGTTCCAGTTGTAAATGTAATGATATACCTGTTATATTATTTCAAAAGATAATAGATGCTTAAATGCTAAATTAACTTTCAAAGTCGCGAAGGAATTTATAACTAATTGAGTTAAGTCATATATATATAGATGTGTGTTTTAACCATTTAAACTCGCGAAGTGTCTTCTTAAATATATAATTAAATACGCGAGTGTATAGTATAGTCGTAACGGGAAATTCATCGCGCTTTAGATTGTTATTTGATTTTTCGGTATATTACATGTTTTTTTCTTTCATACAGAGTGATCGTAACCTGCGATTCCAGCAATAAAGAAATCATACAGAGTCTTCCAGACTCGGTTCTTAAAACTTCCAGATATATTGATGAAACATTTTAAATTTAATCTTGTGGCGGTCCGATGCGGCCTAGCTATCATTAATTACATGAAAGAAAGCCTACCCAAGAATATTTAAAAAGAAACCATCAAATTAAATTACAATCTGTAAGATAAACTGGAAGATGAACAGTTGCCAGTAGCGATATTTTATTTACTGCCCTACTGTGAGAGAGTACATATTTACCTGAACTGTGACTGGGCCTAGTTTTTCCTCACTGGATTTAAAACCTACCGGTCAGTTGCTATCATCACGCCTTGAAGGAATTTTACCACTAGCGGGAAAATTAAAGAGACCACTTCATTTTCACCCCTGTATCGAATTGTGTCAGTGCCATCCCATAGACTCCTTTTTATATAATAAAACACAAGAACTCTTAGGCTTCAAGTCCGGCGATAAGTGGGAATATTTGCTATCAGCAAACCTCGCTACATCTGGGGCGGGACATCGAAGTACCAGACATTTTCATATGTCAAGAGTGTAATTGCTGTTTATATAATTCTATGGAGCGCCTGATGCTGCAATCGGTAAGTGTGTGTGAGTATATGAGTGTGGACCCTCACGCGCGTGCATGAATGACAGGAGATTTAATTTTTGCAAACCATTTGTTAACTTGACTACCGGGTAATACATTTTCTGTATACCCTGCATTGCTCCTTTAAGTGGGATATTTTGTTAACTCTGTTTACCCCCCCCCCCCTTTTCATTTGCTTAGTAAAGGGAAAACCAATTGGGAATAACAGGATTTTTTTCCACCACCCATACCTAATATTGTAACACCTCTTTCAGAGTAATTAAATTCACTGTTGGGTTACATTACCTATGTTCCTGATAACTATCTATCATTGGAATGGGTTTATCTTTGTCTAATACAAGCGGGAAGGGCTTAGTCGATACCAATCTTCTTCAACCCCCCCCCCCCCACCTTGTTATTTGTATTTTCTGTACTTATGATATTTTTCCTGTAACACATGATAATTGTTTGTGATTGATTTAATGTTAATAAACAGCATAAACGTATTTAGTACTGTGTTGGAATACCCAAAGCCCAACATTTCCCCTATTTGTTTAATATAATTTGTATTCACGTGCGTCTGTGTGTTTGAAGCACCAAATCGGTGTGAGCGCAGGTTTGTGTCTGGAGACTGGCAAATAATTGTTTGACCAGGAGAGATTGAGGAGAAGATTGAAAGGAACGATTGTCGTAAATACGTCTGCCCTTACTCTCCCCAGCACTCTGTGAAACAACTATTTACTCTATAACCTTTTCTATCACTGAGCTTTCACCACCATTCTCCACTCTAAACAGGACCACTACTTCTAAGACTCTTTCTCTCAAATAAATTTACGACAAAGATGTTAAAGGGTTATTGCTTGACTCAAATTAAAGCAGCAAAAATCATAGCCTAAATATCTTGAAGAAAAGTTGTCTTAACCTTGTACAGTTTTATAGCACTAATATTGACGGTTTTCAGCTTTGTGAAGAAATCCTGTATTGTAATATGCTTCTGAAAAGCAGCGGGATTTGAAAAGCTGAGGAACTCCTCCGGTATATTGTTCAGTATGAAGATGAAAATATGTTTCCAAACTTAAGAGTTTCTGTTCAGATAATGCTGACTATTTACAATTTCAATTTTAGCTGTGAGCGATCTTGTAGAAAGTTATAATTAATCTTATCATATTTGAGAAATTAAATGGGACAAGGGAGACTTTCTGTTTTAGTCTTGATCAGTATTGAGCGTGAGGAAACTGAAATAACACATTTTGATGACATTATTGATCAGATCAGCTGAAGTTAGAAAAACCCATCTCGTGTGATTTTCAAATCATTTTTAAATATCTATTAAAATGAACAGTCAAATCTTTTGTTTTCATACCTTTTTATAATAGCGAACATTTTTTGTAATATATGTATTGGGAGTGTCTGCAGTTACTAAAATTAAATGACATTTAAGAAATGAGAAATACGTACGTGGGTATAGTTATAACAATATTTTAGCGACATTCTCTCGCCCTTTCTGTGAGAAATATAGGTTTTGATTATATGACGGGGGTAGGAGTGGCTAAGAAGTATGGCGTCCGCCTCGAATTCTAAAAGTACCGGGTTCGATTCCCAGTAGAGGGAATATAATTTATGGAAATGTCTTTTCAGAACCAGTGGTCATAATGATGCCATACTCCCCCCCCCCCAACCCCCTTTCCGGTCTCCAGGGTAGTGATATTGGATGACTAGCCTACTCGGATAAGGGCGAAAATATAGGAGGTCCCGTGTTCAAGTTACTTACATACTTAGTCGTTCCCCTTCTACCATGAGGTGTAGAGATTTGGAAGAGAGAGCTCCAGACTATCCTATCGGAGAAGAGTTCAGGACCACCACTGGTGTAAGACAGGGTTTATATCCTGTCACCTTATCTTTTCATACTCCTCATGGACGATGTCATCAAGGCATGTAAGGAGAGAACAAGAAAGTATTCAGTGGAGTACTGGAAGATGAGACAGGTCCGTATTTCAGAGCTGGCATTTGCTGATGATGTTGCCCTAATTGCTAAATCAGAGGCACATCTCCAATCCAACCTGCAAGTCTGGAAGGAAGAGCTGGAGAAAAGAGGGATTGTCATAAGCAGCTCTAAAACAAAATCCATGGTGATATCACGAGAAGAAGGAAGACATCAGATTAAGCTGTGAGAACAGGTCCTGGAGCAGGTCGACCACTTTAAATACCTCGGAGCTATTATAGACCGAAAGGGAGGCATCAAAGAAGAGTTGGCCACTCGAAAAGCAGCAGCTGTTAGACTTTTTCAGGCCATAAATCGAGGATTCTTTAGCAAGAGAGAGGTTGGTGAGAAAACGAAGATGGCTGTATACCGCTCCACCTATGTCCCAGTCTTGACATATTGATGCGAGTCATGGGCAATGACTACAACCCTCAAAAGCCAGATCCAAACCTCAGAAATGAGATATCTGAGGAAGGTGGTTGAAGTAACAAGAAGAGACATGGTCCGCAACCAGACGATACGTCAAGGCCTAAAATCCCAACCCCTGCAGACCCAAGTAGAACAGTCCCAACTAAGATGGTTTGGCCATGTCTGCAGAATGTGAGAAGATCAGCTACCACGACAAGCATGGGAAACAAAGAGCCAGGGATCCAGATCCACAGGACGACCCAGAGTCCGCTGGGAGGACAACATTAGACAATCTTTGAAGGACCGAGGGCTAGAATGGAACCAGGCCAGGAGGAAGACAGTCGATAGGATAGTCTGGCGCTCTCTCTTCCAAATCTCTACACCTCATGGTAGAAGGGGAACGACTAAGTAAGTAAGTAACTTGAACACGGGACCTCCTATTTTTTCGCCCATATCCGAGTAGGCTAGTCATCCAATCTCACTACCCTGAGAATAGGAACGATGTAAGTAAGTAAAACGGATACCATCAAGTTATCAGTTCTCGGCAGCCTTTGGGTCACATAAGGAAGACCAAATCTTTCCAATAATTCCGGTCCTAAACCTGTATTTCCCGCGTTCTCTTTAAAAGTCCTACCCCAAAAGTGATACCCTTCTGCTTGTAACTCTAGTGCTTTTTGTCTCTATAGAAAAGTTTGGCTTTTTCTGCTGCTCATCTTTAAAACAATCTTCCACACGACCTAAAATGCCCTCTTAGTCCGTATTCATATAATCGCAGACTTTTCAAATACATCATGAGTGCAGATAATATGCTACCCTAATTTAGTTATGTTCCCAAATCATCCTATATATAAAATCCCAGCTTTTTCTGTCAGTGCGTAACGCTAAGGAATGCAACTTTGGTTGCAAGTTAGACATTAATTGTATTGTTTCCCTTATATGTACTCTCCCGAACATAGTAACACTTACCAAAGAAGAATGCGCAAAGGACGGTGTGCATAAAAATATATTTATAAAATGTGTGATCCCGTATACACACATTGGGATCCTCGCTGCTGCTACGTAGTTCTTGTACTGTGGTGATGCACAGTGGTTTAAAAAAAAATACTTTTGAATAAGTAAAATTGCGTTAGATATTGGTGCTTTTGAATTTAATTCCCGTCTTATGATGGGCTTTTACACTAGTTATATAATATCATATGTAATGTTTAACGATGATTTTGCCCTGTTCAGTTGTGATTTTGATAAGGTGCTGTAAATGTATGTCACTGTTATCATATTGTTACTATGTTGTTATTATATTGTATTGCATTTTATTTTGTTTTATTTTATTATTTAGAAAGAAAAATAATATTTAAAATGCAGGTGAGAATAACAGGATTCAGTTTCGAAGACGAGTGAAAGGAAGGGCAGCGTGTTAGCCGGCCTGCGTGCTCAATTCTAAACCCTTTGAAAATAAAGTTCGTTTTGTTCCTTCGTTCGTTCTATACCTATGTAGATTTCAGTCCCTTGCTTATCTCGCGTATTACGTGACCGATCAATTTCCATCTCTTTTATTTCCCTATGATGTTTCTTTAATCTGCCTATTCCTATTTTTCTGTGTTTAGTAGTCCGTCCAATGTTGCTTCTATTATCTTTCTTAATTAAGACCTTGAAATTCCTTTGAAGCTGCTTTCTATAATCCCATATTCTACATATTCCCATATGTGCAATACATAGATTTGTAACTTGTATCCTTGTCCCATTTCCTTCACGTAATAGCTATATGGATTATTCAGATCAGCCAGGAAAACAATCTGCTCAACTGAGAAGTCTCGCGAGACCTGAGTCTACTAAGAGTCCTAGACACTAGTGTTGTGATAACTCAATGTGTCTTTCTTCGTGTCGAGTGTCCTTCCGCTCCGAGTGATAGACGTGTCAAACACGCTTACACCGTTGATCAAGCAATTTGCGGCGTTCATCAGTCGTCCAAGGTTCCTGTTGACTACTTCGAGCTAATCGACCATAGGTTCTGGCTTAAGTCCAGCTTTAAAGAGAAACTATGTTAAAAACATGTTTCACGAATGTACTATACAGCAATAGCTCCCTTGGCGCTGTTAATTCGTTCTTGAAAACCGAAAAAAAAAAAAAACGCTAAACGAAAATGTATTTCCCATAAGAATTAACAGAAAGCAAACCCATAAGAATTAACAGAAAGCAAAATAATTCGATTCTGAGGTCCAAAATTAAGTAGTTAACACCTTTTATTAGCTACATATAATTATCATACATTTTGAACACAAACGATATATTACCGGTACGTACAAAAATATTTTTTAGAATATTATCGATTTAAATACCTGCTACTCCTGTCGCTTGTGCCTACAGTTTCCACAGCGAATTAGTCTTCATCATCAGACGACTGGTTAACAGGGTTTCTAGGTGTTGAAAAAGTTGTTTTACCTCCAAATAGCAACAGCGGCACAGTGCACAGTACAGAAATATTGCGTCATGTTTGCAATATTATTTTAAATCTCGATGACGTCGTGGAAATTCGACTTCTTGTTATTGTGGCCATTGATGATGGTCTGTCTACAATACACTACTTCTATTTGTGTTGATCGTATAGGTTTCGTATCTCTACCCTAGCAGTAGGCAGTTTGTTGTATGGTGATAATAAAACGTCTTTCTCTCAAACGATATATTTCTCATACCAACAGTTGATGATCGATTTCACGCTGACAGCAGTAAACAATTAACGTTGAACTTTATTTACATAAGTGATCAAAAATGTAGAATGATATGCCCAACCTTCCCATGATGTTGGAAGACTTGTGCAGCAAAAATTCAGTAGGTAAAATCTCAGTGTTATTCTATCGCTCTGCCTCTCTCTCTCTCTCTCTCTCTCTCTCTCTCTCTCTCTCTCTCTCTCTCTCTCTCTCTCTCTCTCTCTCTGTGTGTGTGTGTGTATGTCTCTCTCTCTCTCTCTCTCTCTCTCTCTCTCTCTCTCTCGTTTCAATTTATCGTAGTGTCTCTAGTGGTTATTGTGGTCACAACTTGAGAACCACTGTTGTTGAAATCTTATCTGCTTTGTCACTTTCTTTTTCTCTTCAAGAAGAACCTTGCAGCAATTTAATGTTGTTTCATGTTACGGATAACCGTAGAACTGCGTTGCACTTTGGGGTCATGCTTTATTATGCTATCAATTAATAAGTTCTGACGTTTCAAAACCCCGTTAAGGTTTGCTGTAGTAAATGCCTTCGTCTGCTCTGGTTCTTTTTCCTCTTGTTGATATTTGGGTGCTCACTGCTGTTCCAAGTCTACGAGATCCTCATCAGATAGTGGCTCACGATTAGCGAAAGATCGAATTTTTAAGCGTATAACAGAAATATGGCATAAAATACAAATGGCGTTATATCGAAAAAGCGCTAAACGAACAGCGTAAGACAGGTGAATTGTTATATATTAAATAGGGACTTTGGTAAGGTCAAGCTGCATCAACTCATCTTTTCGTTATATGGAATGGAAACGTAAGATCTTAAGGAATATTATATGAGAATACTTATTTTTTTCTTAGAAATGACACTTGTTTATAAATCTTCATTGACCTCATCATGTCTGAAGTGATGCTGCTGTAATGTCGTATGAAGCTTATATAAAGTTTGCATAATTAAAAGATGCAGTTTCTCTTTCATATACATATATTATCAATTCAGCTATGTTATGTTTGTGTTGTTTTGGTCTAATGAAGGACTGTTTAACTTATGAGTTGGATTTTTTTCTTCCGGTAATTCCATAAAAGCCGTTTATTCTGCATACTTGTTGTATGTAACCATAAGACTTAGGGTCATTCACACTGTGGTGGGTTTTGATGTTAACGAAAAGTAGTTAGTATGTGTCTACAGAGTGAGGTCAGCTATGCAAGTCCCTGGGTCTAATAGTTGAGTATGATGTTCTCAGGGTACCTAACTGCTACCACCCTACGATCTCACTCTGCGATTTATTTTTGGGTATCTAGTGTTTGTGATGTTATTTATATGGCTTGATGTCTAGGGTAATGAAAATGTAGTGATGAATGCGTTAAACAAATACAATTTTAACTCACTAACATCGAATAAACAAGACTGGGTTTTGTCGCAGAGTGAAGATAATTTGCATATTTGAAATTTTCTGTCCATCTTGTATATTGCTTTATTTTCTGTCTATCCTAAGTTTTCCGAAAAAATGTTTCTCACGCACTTGCCTTTTCCCCACCTTAACCCAGGTGAAGATACGGTCAAGCAGCGTTCACGTTCGTTAGGAATTTCCAGACTCGTCTGTCTAGAAATTTATGGCCTGTCTTCTTCCTCATTGTTAAAACTTCTGAGCTCGGAACCACAGCACGTACTAGTGACATTCTATATGCAAACTAATTTGCAGCGATACTTTTTGCTATCGTGGGAACTTTAAAAAATGTAGCGGGTAAATCGAAAATAATTCTTTCTTTCTTTCTTTCTTTCTTTCTTTCTGTCTTTAAGAAACTAGTTTAGACTTCACTTGGTGAACGCATACGGGAAGAGATAGTCGCATTTCTCAGTCTTGTAAAGTAAAACTGTGCATAGGGAGACTTGAGTTAAACAAACCAAGTGCCCTCTAGTTTAACTTACAATAAAATTCCGGAGCGGGTATGTATTCGCTTTTCCAGTATATAGGAAATTAGCTCAAATATATAGATATGAAATATATTACTATCATGGTGAAAGTCTAAGTGTATTATATAAACGGGTTTCCTTTACCATGTATGTATCATAAATGCTTACGAAAATTCATTTATTTTCACTGCTTGTATTTTAAAGCGATGTTATGTTACAATGTTTGTATCATTCATAATTTCAATGATCATTTTACTTTTCAATGTTTGTAACATTAATGTATGAGCATATTATTATGAATGCGGGAAGGAATGAACGGTGGAAAGCACAGGAGGATTCTCTAGCGGACCCTCATGTAACTTTGTCTGACAGGGGAGGAAGCAACAATCTTGTTATTGTGTATGTACCTGGACTGGCCCGCTAATTCATTCACAGCAGACAGGAATGTTTAAGAATGGACTGATCTATTTTTGGAACGAGACGCATGCATGGATATCAACATGCCGACGCTGGACACTGCTTAAATTGTTTCTGTTGTAATCTGCATGTTGCAGCAGAAGAGTAGCTACACATGTATTTTTGTTTTGTCTAACAGATTTATGCAGTGCAAAGTCTTGTCTCGTATTGCTGAAAAGAGGTTACCTTTGGCCAGTGGCCATATAGTCCTCGTCCACCAGTCACAATAATTCCCTTCAATCATTTCAATCATTTCAATCATTTCAATTACTTCAATTACTGCAATTATTGCAACGATTCTCAACACCAGATATTACCCTTAACAACCATCACCCGTACCATACTCCACCCATTTTAACCCTCCATCCCACCTTTGGAAGCAAATTCGTTATCTGTGGATATCGCATCAACTGTGGATACGTTACACCTTTCTTGGATTTATAAAATCGTGTTCAGATTCTGTGCCTTTGTGGATACCTTATTCGAACAGTGAAGTCGTTACCCCAATCTTGGATTTATAAAATCGTGTTCAGATTCTGTGCCCTTTGTGGATACCTTATTAGAACAGTGAAGTTAATTTCAAGCATTGGATTACGATATATTTTTCCAAGAGAACCCCAGGATATAAGTTGTTTCCAACATTCACACCAAAGGAACAAAGGAACAAACATTCATTTACACACAAACAGTATTTCACACATTTTCCAGCAAAAGCTTATCAGGCCTGCCGGGAACTTTACTAACACAATTCATTCATAATCCTTGTTTTCACTATTGGTGTAATAATTTTTTTCTTCTTTAAAATCATCAAATTGTTGTGAGTTTGTTTTCTCGTGATAATCTTTATTATTATTTGCTGTAAAAATCCTTATTGATTTATTTACATTTCTAAATTGAATAAAATTGAGTTAACCTCGATAGGATTGTTCGTTCAGTTCAGACTACCAAATCCTCAATCTAACTTTACTTCTTTACCCTACTATTTGTGAGTGACACAGTGTGTGCAAAAGAGTAATATTGTCGCCAGAGAAAACAAGAAGAGCTGTGTGTGTGTGGTTTTCTTAGTGAAGAACTCACTGACTCAGCCTGTGCCTTCTGCCTATCTCTCTTGCGCATCACTATCACACTTCCGTGTGCACTATTGTTCCATCGCGCCTATACAGCTGTCAAGCTTTATCTACTATTAATTATATTTTCATGCGACAATAATTGGGAATCTCGTCCTTGGATTTGAATTTCTGGATTCTTATTTCACAGTGACTACAGGGAATCTTGTCTTTAAATTGTTCTGCAGAAACTGTAAGGAATCTTGAACTATTAGTCTATACTGTGGACTATAATTTTATAACGCCCTAGACAACGACACTTCTGGTAGTATCTGAACAGAACAATTATAATTTTAAAGTAACAGAACGTTGCTGTCACTAATTTAATTCAGGGTTATATAATTACGTTAAATAGTTAACTAAGGTAATTAAGTGGTACATTTAACAGGCAGTAGAGTGTGTATGTGTGTGAGATATTGAAGGGAATTGTTTATACTTGAGTATTGCTCAAGTGATAAGACCTTAATTCAGCAGAAATAAGGAATTGTCAAAAATCCAATTATACTAAACTTCCATTAATGAGTTACATTACTTCATAGAATTAATAGTACTCCCTGGGGCTTAGTAAATTGATTATCAGTTAAGTTGTATTGGTTTGTTGTATTACAATACTTCTTAGAAATATTAGTAATACCCAGAAACTAGTGTAACATACTGAGAGAGTGTAACAACCTGCACAGAAATATAGAAAATGACTGATTTACTAAAACTAAGGATGGGTCTTTTAAAATACACTAAAGAGGTTGGAATGAGTGAAGAAGAAGGTAATGCATTCATAGAGGCCGAAATAGAAAAACAAAGAGAAGAAAACGAAAGGATACGGGCTCATGAGTTCCGGCTCAAAGAACTAGAGGTTCAAAATCGTCCCGCTTCTCCCACTAACGCTTCATCACCTGACAACGCCTCTGCTGGTCTAGCACTCAACTCACCTGCAATGACTTTCCCAATGGAAAAATTTTGCGAGCGAAATGAACAAATTGATCTGTTCCTGGATAGATATGAGCGAACTGCTTCATCGTATGGCCTGCCCAAAAGCATGTGGAATCTTAAACTTTCTCAAGGATTAAGAGGGACGGCTTACGAAGTTTTTACAAAATTAACCCCAGCAGAACAGAATGATTATGACGCTCTCAAGCAAGCACTGTTACGACGTTTTCAGCTTACAGCCGACAATTACAGAAAACGTTTTCGCCGATCTCACAAAGAAGGAGGAGAAACATTTGGCCAATTTGCTGCTAGGATTGAATCATATCTCGAAAAGTGGCGCGATTTGGGAAAATTTCCTAAGACTTACGAAGGATTACATGAACTCTTCCTGGTAGAGCAAATCAAGGAAACAATGTCACCAGAGATGAGAAAGTTCCTAGTGGAGCACGGGGCAGACCGACTCGAACCAATCCTTACGTTAGCAGAAAGGTTTCAAAATGCTATAGCAGAGACTCAAACCTTCAAACGGAAACCTGCTGAACTTCAACCTAAAGCAATCACCCAGCTCACCCAAAATCAGCGATCACAGGTAAACGCTCCAACGCAAGATACACGCAGAGACCGGTCAACTAACTCAAACACGAAAAATGCACAGGAAAACCCCCCTTACTTCATGAGGAGGGAGAAGAAATATTGTCATCATTGTAAGCAGACCTCGCACAATACAAATGAATGTAGAAATCGACCCAGCCCGCACTTGGCGGCGTGTTTACAAGGAGACGCACCAGAACAGCATCAAGACAGAACAAAATGTGGTAAACCAGAACGGAATTCTGTAACGGATCAGATTATCGCAAACGGGAAATTTGTGCGCTGTCTTTATGACACAGGATTACAGTTTGACTGTATAATCGCTTCACATTTGGTCACACCCGAGCAGATAACCTCGGAGACAGTAGATCTGTGTGGAGCCGTGAAAGGAGACACTCCTATGACATTGAAAATAGCAAACGTTTATATTGATTCAAAATTTGTTAAAGGATGGATTCGAGCTGCCATTATGGAGAATCCAATCTATGACGTAATTCTTGGATGTCGCTATGTGTTCTTGGGGGAACCAAGAAAACCTCTGATAGCTGCAGCAGTAACTACAAGAGGTCAGGCGAGGACAGAACAGGAACCAGGACCAGTGACAAACCTGCTACCACGGGAATTGAAGGATGCTCAACACAAGGATCCAACACTGGGACTATGTTTTAAGAAACTGCCACTTGCCAGTAACCCGCTGAAAAAAGGAAACTTTTATTCAAAATCGGGATTACTATACCGTAGGTCGGGCAACACTGGACAAGAACATAGCCAGTTGGTTGTTCCAACTACTTATAGGTCACAAATTTTAGAGATGGGACACGCTCTTCCTTTTAGCGGCCACATGGGACAAAATGCTACCATGCAAAGAATAGCAGCGCACTATTACTGGCCTGGGATGAACGGGGACATCATCCGATTTGTGAAATCCTGTGCGCAGTGCCAAAGGGTGGCACCAAGGCACTGGACACCCCCTGCTCCATTGGGGGAAATGCCTATTGTCGGTACTCCATTCGAAAGAGTAGCTGTAGATATAGTAGGCCCACTCTTAAGAACAAAGCGGAGAAATTGCTGTATTTTGACTCTAGTCGACACCTGTACTATGTGGTCAGAAGCAGTGGCACTCCCTTCTTCTGATTCTGTGCATGTCGCAGAAGCGCTCGTGAGTATTTTCACAAGGCTCGGATTTCCACAGCAAATACTCACTGATAATGGATCGCAGTTTAGAGGACATCTGATGGAAGAAGTCTTTAAGATCTTCCGTACTCAGCATATCCACACCTCACCCTATAATCCACAAGCAAACGGACAGGTAGAGAGATATAACGGGACCCTCATCACCATGCTGCGAAAATTAGCACAAGAAAGACCCGAAAACTGGGACTTATTCTTGCCGGCTGCCTTATTTGCCTATAGGGAAGTGCCGCATGCCTCCACTGGTCTACCTCCTGCAACATTATTATTTGGACGGCCAATAAAGGGACCCATGGAAGCATTGCTTAGGTCTTTAACCGACCAGAAAGCAGACGAATCTATTGTATCTGCATCAAAATATGTGCAAGAACTGAAGGAAAGGTTAAAGATAGGTTGGGAATTAGCCAACACTAACCTCCGACAAGCTCGTGCCAAGCATGCAAAACGGTACAATAAGACTGCGAAGGAAAGAGTACTACAACCTGGAGAGAAAGTACTGCTGTTACTCCCAACAGGGAATAACAAACTTCAGATAGGATGGCAGGGACCATTTGAAGTACTCGAGAAAATCTCTCGAACAAACTACAAAATCTCCATACGAGGGAAGGAAAAGATTTATCATGTTAACTTACTTAAAAAGTACATGGAACGCCTCGCTGCTCCTCAAGCACATCTCCTGACCTTAGCGGTTGCAATGGAAGCGGATAATGACCCCCACGAATATGCTGAATACCCGCTAAAACAGGAAGAATCACACACGGATGTGAAGCTCTGTGAAACATTAACTGAATCGCAACAGCATGATGTAAGACAACTGTTGGCTGAATATTCAGAAGTGCTCACCGATAAACCGGGACTAACCAACCTCTTGGAGTTTGATATAAAAGTATTAGATCCTAAGCCTGTCAGGACTAAGATTTACCAAGTCCCATACGCTAAAGCCAACGCTTTACGCGAAGCTATTTTGCTAAGTGTCTATTCCTTCAGGGTCGAGTACATCCCAGGTCCTGAAAATGTAGGAGCAGATTTTTTAAGCAGACACTCAGTAGAGGAACTCGCTAGTGGTGGAGAAAATAATCTTCTAACGCCAGCAGATAAGAAACAATCTGAGGAAACCTCGGAAGAAGTACAAAGAAGGAACTAATGGACGACACCGGGAATGATACACACAAGCCAAATTATCATCTCTCTCTCTGATTTAGTTGGGCAACTAACTTAAGTTCGGGGTATCTGTCGCAGAGTGAAGATAATTTGCATATTTGAAATTTTCTGTCCATCTTGTATATTGCTTTATTTTCTGTCTATCCTAAGTTTCCGAAAAAATATTTCTCACGCACTTGCCTTTTCCCCACCTTAACCCAGGTGAAGATACGGTCAAGCAGCGTTCACGTTCGTTAGGAATTTCCAGACTCGTCTGTCTAGAAATTTATGGCCTGTCTTCTTCCTCATTGTTAAAACTTCTGAGCTCGGAACCACAGCACGTACTAGTGACATTCTATATGCAAACTAATTTGCAGCGATACTTTTTGCTATCGTGGGAACTTTAAAAAATGTAGCGGGTAAATCGAAAATAATTCATTCTTTCTTTCTTTCTGTCTTTAAGAAACTAGTTTAGACTTCACTTGGTGAACGCATACGGGAAGAGATAGTCGCATTTCTCAGTCTTGTAAAGTAAAACTGTGCATAGGGAGACTTGAGTTAAACAAACCAAGTGCCCTCTAGTTTAACTTACAATAAAATTCCGGAGCGGGTATGTATTCGCTTTTCCAGTATATAGGAAATTAGCTCAAATATATAGATATGAAATATATTACTATCATGGTGAAAGTCTAAGTGTATTATATAAACGGGTTTCCTTTACCATGTATGTATCATAAATGCTTACGAAAATTCATTTATTTTCACTGCTTGTATTTTAAAGCGATGTTATGTTACAATGTTTGTATCATTCATAATTTCAATGATCATTTTACTTTTCAATGTTTGTAACATTAATGTATGAGCATATTATTATGAATGCGGGAAGGAATGAACGGTGGAAAGCACAGGAGGATTCTCTAGCGGACCCTCATGTAACTTTGTTTGACAGGGGAGGAAGCAACAATCTTGTTATTGTGTATGTACCTGGACTGGCCCGCAAATTCATTCACAGCAGACAGGAATGTTTAAGAATGGACTGATCTATTTTTGGAACGAGACGCATGCATGGATATCAACATGCCAACGCTGGACACTGCTTAAATTGTTTCTGTTGTAATCTGCATGTTGCAGCAGAAGAGTAGCTACACATGTATTTTTGTTTTGTCTAACAGATTTATGCAGTGCAAAGTCTTGTCTCGTATTGCTGAAAAGAGGTTACCTTTGGCCAGTGGCCATATAGTCCTCGTCCACCAGTCACAATAATTCCCTTCAATCATTTCAATCATTTCAATCATTTCAATTACTTCAATTACTGCAATTATTGCAACGATTCTCAACACCAGATATTACCCTTAACAACCATCACCCGTACCATACTCCACCCATTTTAACCCTCCATCCCACCTTTGGAAGCAAATTCGTTATCTGTGGATATCGCATCAACTGTGGATACGTTACACCTTTCTTGGATTTATAAAATCGTGTTCAGATTCTGTGCCTTTGTGGATACCTTATTCGAACAGTGAAGTCGTTACCCCAATCTTGGATTTATAAAATCGTGTTCAGATTCTGTGCCCTTTGTGGATACCTTATTAGAACAGTGAAGTTAATTTCAAGCATTGGATTACGATATATTTTTCCAAGAGAACCCCAGGATATAAGTTGTTTCCAACATTCACACCAAAGGAACAAAGGAACAAACATTCATTTACACACAAACAGTATTTCACACATTTTCCAGCAAAAGCTTATCAGGCCTGCCGGGAACTTTACTAACACAATTCATTCATAATCCTTGTTTTCACTATTGGTGTAATAATTTTTTTCTTCTTTAAAATCATCAAATTGTTGTGAGTTTGTTTTCTCGTGATAATCTTTATTATTATGTGCTGTAAAATCTGTGTGTGGTTTTCTTAGTGAAGAACTCACTGACTCAGCCTGTGCCTTCTGCCTATCTCTCTTGCGCATCACTATCACACTTCCGTGTGCACTATTGTTCCTCAACATATACAGCTGTCAAGCTTTATCTACTATTAATTATATTTTCATGCGACAGGTTTAAAGTTATGATATATATGTATATACAATTTAATTTCCTGTCCTTCAAATTTTTTAGGACAGGAATGTTTAACTTAAAATGAAATTATTGTTTTATATCAATTTAAATACACAAAAAAGACATTTGTCCAATATATCGCTTAATATGGTACTGTTTATACACGTTTATTCCCTGTTGGAGACTACTGTTATCTGAAGAGTCACTATTGGGAAAAACTGGTATTCACATCATATCACAAACTGTTACTGAATAGGGTGGAGATCGAACATTTTTGAGCTAGCATGTAAGCCCTGAAGATTTAGGCTTATCTGAGAATCCGTGTAGACCCTGGATGACTGGTTGAGAAAACTGCACACGATCCACTGCCGTGTATTCTGGAGTCTGCTATTACTTGTATACTTTGATAAAGAAACAACCGGTAGGTTGCCTCAATTCTGCAGCTCCGACTTCTGACCAACTTGAACTGGGTGATGTAACCCTGAAACAAGAGGAACAAGCCTCCCTAAGTCTCCAGCTGACTATCTCCACCACTACCAATTTAACATCATTAAACAAGTATTGTGATCAGATACAATAGCTAACTAAATTAGCTACAGTCTTTAACTTTATTGTGACTTCTTCATAACAGTGGGTATCTTCTTTTCCACATAGTCTCAACGCCCCTGTCAATATACATCATCTTCTTCTTCAGCTGAAATACAATCTTTTCTTTTCTTCAAAGTTAATATACCAATAGGCCTGCCAGTGACTTCCTGGTCTTACAGTCAAAATATGTATGACAATATTCAACTCAAATTTAGTTTGATTTGCTTCCTAAGTCTGCTTAGACATGCCTCTGCTCCTAGTATGTCGCAATCTTCCACAAAGGCAAAATGTCGTACACACACAATGTTATGGCGCCCTATCTGGGTTGGCCTCTACATATAATAATGTATTAAAAAGGTTATTCATCTTACCGCAATCAATGAAATAATCACACACTATGTTAAGGTTTAACAGGCTGTCAATGGTCACTTTTAGACAGCTGCTGCCTCAGATGCAAAGGCAATTATGGTCACTAATTGCTTTGAACCTTCCGTGTAGGAAATTATTGGACAAGTGGTACCCTGCATCGCAGATGCTCTAGTTTTATTCTCCCTATGTCTATTCTAACATTAACCAATCAGTTTAAACTACTCCGATTTGACTCTTTTTTGAAAATCCCAAACATTTGTTTTTGAAAAACCCAAACATTTGTGTACGTTTATCAATAAGTTCGTCCATCTGCTTCTAACATTACTGTTTAGACTTTGTGTCGCTTACGCTGGCAAAACTTCAAAGTTATACCTCTCCCCTTCCTCCTAGTAGTGTCTATCAAATGAGGCAAGCCAATGTAACTTGTTTCCAAGCAACTACTAGAAAAATGTTACTTTTAAATTGAGCTGGGATCTCAGTGTGATCGTCTGTCTGTGTCGTCAATCTTTATTTTATGCGATAACTCAGTCACTTTTGAAGCTGTCTAAAAGATGAAAAGTGATTATTAATCAGGCTAGTGTCCTTTATCTATCCAGTAGATTTTCATCTACGTCTTTATCTAATTTTTCATCTTTGTACTTTTCTCTTTATTTATAAGTCTAGATACGTTTTTATGGGAAATAGTATAGTATTAAATAAACAACATTATTGCTTATAATTCCATTCTGTCTTTTTCCTTTTTATTCATCCTTCTATAGAATGCATAACATTATCTACGTTTTCTGTCTTTCTTTAGTCCCATTTGCTCTCCCCTGCACTCATGTGTTCGTTAGTTTCAATTTGAAAATACCCAAGTGGGTTTAGACTTTTTCCATACTAACCCCCTCTCTTCACTCTGTCTCCCGTCTTTTTTTTTGAAAGAAACACATGTTGGCCGCCTTCCAAAACGGTTTCATGTTATATTTAAAAAAATTAGGACGGAGCAACGAAAAAGCCTTTGGTAAGGGGATGGGTACCCTCGCGTGGCGTTAATAGTTTCAAAATCGCATGCCTCTCGCTTGCGTTTTTGAAAATGCGACGTTCTGAAAAACGACGTCTAACGGCAACTGTCGCATGTTGTAACTAATAATAGATTCTTAGAATACGTTCGTTAAAAAAATTCAAGGAGTGTCCAATATTTTGAATTAGATTTTATCGTCCTTGACAATTTTCAAATTCTTATAGTAGCGGGTTATAAACGGTAATTTTACGTTACTAGAATTGGACTTTTGAAAAATATGCGCAGGGTAGGGCAATGGTAGCTATCTTGGCGTATTGGAACAAAATTCAATTACAGTATTATCATTATAATTTGAGATGGAGGGTTAAAAACGGTGCATTTTACTACACACACATGACTGTTACAGATGTATTTGCTGTAACACCTTCTGCAGGCGGGATGGCAGGACAAAGTTAATATATTTTCGCTGATAGATGCGATCAGCATAAGTCGGGCTTACAGGTGGCTGACAGATGTGTAAATATATCTACGCGAATGTGTATAGGCTCTTGACTACACATCTTCTGCACTCATGCACTACAGCAGCACGCAGGAGTCAGGAAGTGGTGGAACAAGCTGTAACGTTTCACAGTTTATTAACATCGCAACATTGACGTTGGGACAGCACACTTCACAGGTTACAATAGCATACAAAAATTAATGGCACATAGGTTGCAAAGAACGTCGTAACTTTCCAGTATAATATAAATCCATAGGAAGAACATCTATCAAAAGGACTGCCTACATTGCAGTTCATCACAGTTCTCATTTCATAGTATTACAGTGAAAATATCCGTTAACAAATGACTGCATACATCGCAGTTCTAGTATTATAATAGTAAATCCATCAAGAAGACTGCATACATCGCAGTTCTAGTATTATAACAGTAAATCCATCAAGAGGAAAATATGACTAATAACACTGGCCGGTATAATCCATGGCCTCATAATAACTTCAATAAAGTACATTCTGCAACTTATTAAATATTCCTCTCACAAAAGGCTATATGCTGGAACACACTAGAGAAATGGTAAAACGGCCATTTCCAAGCTCTACCAGCAAAGTACTGTCACGAAAAATCCGCTGCTTAAAACAGCTCAGTACAAAATTCATTCAAGCGCAAACTCGCAGCTTGAGATGTGAGCAGAATTCATCCGCCTTTCCCCCCAAAACTAATCATAGAACCTTCGACCAGATTCCTATCATATTTTTTTAAATAAAGAAACAACTAGTCGGGTAACAGTTTAAACATTACTCCGCATACAACCCCCGACTAAAAAATTCTCTCATCACTCAGAGCGTGTTAACCCGCGTGTAGAAAAAAATCGACCCGTACATCGCAGTCTTTAACACTTAACTCCCCTTAATAAAAATATGACTTAACAGACTTCACGTAATACTGGCCAATATCACATTTCGTCACAAAAGCCCAGAGACTGCTTTACTGGTTAATGTTGGTAAATGTATTTAAAATATCGCTCATTCTGGCTTAATTTAATTTCAAACAATAAAAAATAAATTAAACTTAAAGTAAACATATCAGTTACTTCAATTCTTACTTACGATACGTTTCATAAAGTAATGTTACACTTAAGAACAAGTCCCCAAAAATTTAAGGGTTTAAAAAACGGAAGTCGTTAGCAATGACGTATTTGTCTTCGTTATCCTGATCACACGGCAAAGTAAAGTGCTCCTCTACTGAAAGAACAAGAAATCTATTTGCTTCTTGATCAGGGGGGTCAAACTTATTCAACCCAGAGAGCCACATTAACCAAAAATTTAAAGGTCGCAAGCCATTCATGATAAAAATTATTTAAAATAAAGACTCTGTGCGAAAATGAATGAAAATCGAAGAGTACGAAATGAAAATAAATAAATAAATATTACAATGAGCATTACATTTCTATGGAAATAACTTTAATTTTTTTTTCTTACTTCCTAATGGTAAGTTTGGGGGTGTGGATTTTCTTTAACCAGAGTCTCGATATCATTGTCAATGTTAGTGGGAGCAAGTCGACGTGTTCGTGTCCTCGACTTGCTACCACTGAGTGCGCTGTTACACAGATTTTAGTTATCAAGACACGGACACGCAACGTCCGTGATCGTATCTCTCAGCTGGTTCGTTATTCATACCATCACGTTCAATAGATATTGCAAAAATATATGATTACGAAGTTTGAATACTCACTATAAACACAAATAAATGTGAGCGAACGAACTTTGCCAAAGGCGCCAAAACAGCTATTTATTGTGAAAACCAAGAACAACTGATTTCATTGCGGTTTTGAAACTAAGGACGCTGCCTGAGATGATCGCTTTCGGATGCTCACTGTAGGGAGTAAAACATTGCTTTCCCACCAGATGTTTTGAGTCTAATCTCAAAAGTATCAATTATACCATATAATTTAAGAAAAATGGTTTGTATGAGCGCGGGCCACAAGACAATTTTACGCGGGCCACATTTGGTCCGCGGGATTACAGTTGGACCACGCTGTTTTAGATCAACATCGTTTACATGAAAGGTGTGAATTTGTCGCATAACCGAGCTCGCTTTCTTTTCCTCTCCGGCAGTATTGTTATTTTAGAGTCATTGGTTGCTCTTCTCAGTAATAATTCATCTTGCCTGTTTACCTGACCATCCCTGCTGAGAGAATAGACAGGCGATGCAATATTGACTGACAGTCATGTTGGTAAAATTATCGTGTACCAAACCTAGGCCGCGTCGTATGAACACGACGTACGCCCAGCAGTTTTATTTAGCGCTGATATGGCGATTGGGATTCCCTAATTACTGTCGTAAAGAATCACAGCTCAGATGGTTACACGAGGGTCGGTGTTTGCACAAGGACGGGAAGATAAATTACCCGTCTGCGGACACAAGACAGACATGGACCTGACAGACGGAATGTTGTAATAACTTCAGGACCGAAGTGTTACAAGGACATAATTTGTGATAATGTAAAGAGTTGTAGTGCAATCATTACCGCGAATTGACGGATATAACAACTCCTTGTACGGAAAATGACCTTTTAAATAACATGCAGAATTTTCATATGAGGAAATTCCATCAAACTCTACCATTATTAGCAAGGAAAATCTGAATCTGAGGAATCTGAAACACAGTGTCAAACTGGCAACTTATTGTAAAGTAACACCCCAGAACGCGTGTAAGAGGCATTTTCAGCATGTTGCCTTGTCTACTTCTCTGAGCCAGAAGTCAGTCAGTGATCCCAAAACCATTTTGGGGTAAGTTGTACATTTATAATTCTATATTTTGCATTATTAACACGTGAAATAATATGTAAATATTGACATGTGAATAATGATATGTGAAAATTGCTACTGGATGTCCAAGTCATTTGAGACTGGCAACCTCAGCATATAGAATGACGATTTCATGAACCACCACTGCAAGGGCTGGTGACTGCTTTATGCGAGTTTCTTATAGAGAACTAAATGCAGAGGTAGTCCCAAGTTCCATGTGGAGCAAGAAGTGAATGATGAAAGAAATGATGTAGATACTTATTATATTATTAACATTTTCAACCAGTGTTATTCACTCTAAAAGTAATGACAGTTTTCAACCTTTTCAACCAATGTAAAGGTAAATATAAATTTATTCAACCTAAATGTAATTAATGTTTTTCCGCTCAATGGGATTAATATTAATTCTCAGCAAGGGTAACTGTTCCGAGATAGATTTGTTGGTGGAATAGGAATAGTGGGACACATAAGTATGTGTCAGAAAACGCATTACTCAAGAGAGTATTTGTTCTCTTCTTTTGTGACACTAGTCGGTGGTACCAACTGAGGGTACTATCTCTGAAACAAGTGAGGGTATAAGTGGCCTGAAGTCGACGCTAGACACCATCATCAGACGGGTCTTAGAGACGTGGGACCAGATTGGTAGTTACTCCGTGACACTTCTTGGAACGTGCTACAACTTTCAAACTTGAGCAGTGACGAGTGTGATCCGGTCTTCTATCTACAAAGAACCAAACATCAGCTGGAGCAGAGCCTCATTGGCAGCTAAGTAGAAACATAAATGCTGCCAAGAGAACTCTTGCCCAAAACTCCATAACATCACTCGATGATGATTATTGTTTGTTAAAGAATTCTTCATTTTTTAAACTGTTAACTATATTTGATTATTAAATTTGTTACTTGTATAAAGACAAATCTAAACTTGATTTAATCATTTTGAATGTACTACATCCGTAAGTCTCAGACAATTTCTTAAATACACTTAAACGGAGTTATATAATAATAAGAGGAATTTCGCTGAACTAACTCAGCTGAGGGCTTGAACGAGCTAACGAATTATAAGATAACCCTATCCTTCACAAAAGTTGACCGCAGATACTAAAGTTAACATGTGCTGAGCCCCATGCAGCATTGTTCTCGCTTTCTGAATATCTTATGAATACTGCCTCGAGGGAGAAGCATCATTATCCTTCTATCTACAACTCTGCCAAGAGTAATCTTGTGCCAAGGTAGACACCTTTGAAGACTCACATTAGTTACTCTTGAGTTTTGGCCACTGTTGGACCATTACTGCAGACTAAGGGGAGGCAACCCGTGACAGTATTACGTTATTTACAAAAATGAAATGTATAACTGAAAAAAACAAACAAACATACTCAAACCAGTTAACGCTTATAACAATTATCCATTAATTCAGATGAGATCATAATATTAATAAAGTCGTCAGCGAGGGAGTTATTAACTATTGCGGATAGAAAAAGACTAAGGATATTATACAGTCTATTTTTGTTCTGACATAATTTATGAAAGAAGCAATTTTTTTATTTTATTTTTAATATTTTTTGTGTGTGGGCGACATCACATTTTTTCCAGTTCTCTCCCTCTATCGTCACACTTCGTAGCACAATTCTCTCCCCCCCCCCCCCCCCCCCCCCTCAATGTGTCTTCTTCTTCTTCGCCCTCTTCTCATTCCTCAACTTTTTCTTCTGCTTCATCAGTGATAAAGGTGGTTTTAGGATGCCGTCAAATTACCACCTCTATCGACACCAGGTATTACAATGCAAGATGTGGGTGTCTTATCTGGTTTAGATTGTTGCGGTGTGTGTGTTGCAGTAGAACAGTTCAGGGTACACCACAGGCAACATGACGTGTAGAGTCATAAAAATGGTAACTTCGCTGTAGGTTTATACCATTTATTGCACGCCACAAAACAGTCATGATACTTATGTTATCATCAGCATAGTATAACGAATGCAGCATTCAAACTCATGTTAACTGACAGTCATGTAGGAGTCAATATTCAATAGTTGTATGGAAAACAAATATCATAGCGAAGCTTGATAAATAATACATATAACTTCTGCAACCGTGGTCCGCTGCAGATCCTTAATGTTCATAGACAATAATAATTATTCCTTCCTGATGCTAGCAGATCAGATGTATACAATACGTCCGTTTACTGTCTGCACGTGAGTAGCATACATGGATTACAGGTCAGCTCGACCTTTATAACCTTCCTAAGTCTAACCATCTGACTTGGACGTGATCTCTGATATAACGAATCCTGGAACACAGACAATAGTCTTGTTGGTCTAGAGCGACCCATAGATATATAACTAGTTCAGGTATAAAGATACCGATGACTTAATCCTAGTCAAAGTACCTCTCCATTTTGAATCACACAGGCGAGCAAAAAGGCGACAAAATGACGAACCTCTAGATGATAGCCTAAAGTTCGATACAAGAGGAATTACCTTATTTCGGAAAATCAACCATGAACATATGCCTCCAGGCAGGCTTGAATAATACGGGGAAATAGTCTAGTTAGCTAACTAACTCACAAAGACAATGTATTTCCCTCAGAGAATCACAAGACGCAGTCGCGTCCGCTCGCTAATCAGTCCATTTCTCAACTCCCCGACCTGGGCGGAACAACAAACGACAACCAAGTCGAGACATGCGCAGAGTGACAATCTCTGAGTCGCTGTTCACAATAAGACGATTCTAAGAACATTCGAGATAAAAGTCTTACACAGTCGCGCCTTTTATGGACATGAACAGAAGCGTTAAGAAAGGTTTCAAACATCTACAACAGTTGACTGATACTACCAAATAAGGAGATATTCTTCCTCTTTCTTACTTTTTCTTCCTCTTCCTTTACTTCTAACTCTCCTTCAGCATTACTTTTTCTTCCTCTTCCTTTACTTCTAACTCTCCCCCTCGGCATCTTCTTCTACTACGTTTTTCTTTCCCTCCTTTAGTATTATCTCCTGCTGCATCTTTTTTTTTCTTCTTATAACTGCTCTTATTTTTATTTGCGCCTTCTTATTCATTTTTGTTTGCTCGTACTTTTTTTCTCTCTTCTACGTCAATTGTTTAATTCTCTTTTCTTTTTTTTTAAAATAAAAAAAAAAAATTCACAAAGGTCGTATTTCCTCACAACCTGATTATACATCCACACATGGGAAGATTATATTTCCAATCTACCTAATTACACGTCCACCAATCCTTACTTTCTTCGAGACGAAATCTTGTTAGCTGATGTATTTAAAGCTTTATAATTTGCCCTGTCAATAATACCCGGAGCATTCCCTATGCTGGTCTGTTAAACCAGATTAACACGAAAAAACTCATAATAACGAAAAAATATAAACGAACTTTGTAACCGTTGTAAATGAACTCACAAATGTACCAAACCACAGTAAATCTCACTAAGAAAAAGGAGCAGATAAGCCAGACATCATTTAGTTGGATTATTTCCCTTTTTCTTTCACAACAACAGTATCTCGTTCAGCTCCGGGAACGGCAATAATAAATGTCCTGGGTTTTAAACAGAAGTGAGCGTTATGACCTGAGAATCCGTTGACATAATCATCAGAAGATAATTATGCTGTCAACTTAGAGCGATGGATGTTGGGACTCCCTAGCTGGAGTACTCAGCCGGTGTGTCACGAGGGACCACAAGACATCGCGAAATTTCGATTTCTCATTTTTACTATATATATATATATATATATATATATATATATATATATACATATATATATATATATATATATATATATATATATATATATATATATATATATATATATATATCATCTCAACCCGTAACCCGTCATGGGTCGTAGGGGTGCCATGGTGGAAGCATCAGCAGACAGGGTCCTCCACTGCTCTCTATCCTCAGCAATGCGTACAAGTGTGGTAATACCGTGCCCTGCCCATTCTTTGATGTTATCAGCCTAGGATTTTCTTTGCCTTCCTCTTCTCCTTTTACCTTCGACTTTTTCCTGGAGGATCGTTTTCGAAAGGGAGTCATGACGAGTTACATGCCCAAACCAGGCGAGCTTTCGACGCTTCACAACTGACAAAAGTGGTTCTTGGTGGCCTGCATAGGTGTTTATTTTCTCTCTAACATCGACATTTGTTTTGTGCTCTTTATAGCAAATGCGCAAAATTCTTCTATAACATTTATACTCGAAAGCCTGAATCCTTCGCTCCGTATCTGCAGTGAGTGTCCAGCCCTCACACCCATACAAGAGAATAGATAATACAAGTGTTACTTTTCCAGATCACATTCAACCTTGTCATGGCAGCTGAGGCCATCTCAAGTCTTGTCTTGATTTCTTTACTTGATCTTCCATCACTACATATAGTGGATCCCAGATATTTAAAGGTGTTAACTTCTTCTAACGTTTGCCCATTTAACGTAATGTTGGTCGGAACATGTTTCTTATGGCTATTCACCAATATCTTGCTTTTTTCTATATTTCCATCCCATATGTTCTTGTTACTTTCTCCAGTCTAGAGGTAAGGTCTTGAAGTTCTGATTCTGTTCCAGCTATAAGATCGATTTCATCAGCAAAACGTAGATTGCAAAGAGGTCGGCCTCCAATCGATATGGTTGTTTTATAATCGTAGAGAGCCTCCTGCAAAATATGTTCTAGATATATATTAAAGAGCACTGGTGACAGGATACATCACTGACGAACTCCTACAGTTGTTTTGAAAAATTCCCCAATGTCATTGCTTACAAAAACCGCACTGCTTGCGTCCTTGTATAAGTGCTTCAATGATATCTATGATGTTGGTATCAAAATTGAATTTTCTTAATATTTGCCATAAGCCTTCATGCCAGACTCGATCGAAGGCTTTTGTGAAATCGATGAAGTTATGGTATAAATCGCGTTGATGCTGGAGATGTTTTTCGATCAGTAATCTAATATTGAAGATTTGTTCTGAGGTACTTCTTTTTGGTCTAAAGCCAGCCTGTTCCTCGGACAAGATTTCTTCTGATTTCTGTTTTATTCTGATCAAAAGTATCCTTGTGACAGAGTTATGTAAATATAGATTACATGCACCCACACGTTTTGCTCCCACCTTGCTTCCTTATTAGTTATGCACGTTTTGTTAACGCAGAAGGCATGCGCTTCGATGTCTGTCGAACTCATAATTGTAGCCACGCCTATTTTTTTAGTTTCCCTATGTCTTATAGACACTAGGAATGTTTTCATACAGAATATGATGCACGTAGCGAGAGAAAAGGGGGAGATAAGCTAATGAAGAAAATCAAGGGCGATAAGTTAAGACGTACTTTCGGTAGACATTGGTCAGGGGGAATTAATCTGAGAAATCAAGGGGAGATAATCACAAGTTACCCCCCCCCTCATCCGGTGGTTCGTAATGTAATTAATCTACGGAACGACGAGATCAAAGAGACGATTTGCTCGTGGGCCAACGTCTAGCGGTCGGCGAAAGTGGCAAATTTAGCTTTCATTCAGAATTTGACCACAGATTTCCCCAAAGGCGTGATATCTCGCATTCGTTAGCGATTTTCTACCTAATTGATATATATACCGCATCCTTCAAATTCAGTTTATCTAGTACCCACAGAATTTTCAGACGTCTAGCTTCGAATTCTAGATCCATTATACCAGTGGAATTTCTTAGTTTTTTTTTTCCGATTGGAGATAGTCATATTTCTGTGTTGCGGTAAATATTATACTAGAATTTTGAGTGATTTAATTGTTAAGTCCAGCATTATATTTCACTAAGATTTTCTGTGTTGAGTGATTTAATTGTTAAAAGTTCGTCATTTATACTTCACTAGGATTTACTGTGTTAATTGGCTAGCAGAATTAAAATAATTTATAGCTAAATTGTTCCGGCTGTACCGTTGATTTAATTAATTTCTATTAACCAGTAAGAGATATTTTAATCGACTAGTAATGCACTATTCATTATGAGTATTGACGAAATATATATTTATTTCTAATTCATTATGAGTAATTTTATAAATGACTAGCGCTTATTTCACGGGGTTTTTTTTAAACGATAATAATAAATTATACCTTTACGCGGGTTAGGATTGAATTGAGATTGCGGCTAAATGTTTGCATTTTTCTTCCTATATCTAGTACTGGTCACAAACCCAAAATCTACCAGCGGCCTTAATCTGAGAAAGGGTCTAAGTCTAGTCCAACAAATACAAGAAAAAACATTCTTATTGTAATTATCGGGTTTTCGAGGTTGACCTGGTTGGCCTCTTGTCTCACCTAGAGAGAGAGAGAGAGGGCGTACCAATAGATGACACTATAAGAATAAAATTTAACTGGACATTTAGCTACCCAGATTTTCTTTTGCTTTTTCATCTACATTCAGCCTGCTGTGGCGAAGAATATCAAATTTAACATTTCCCGACTACCGACCACTTGGGTTGTGGCGAGGATTTATCCAGAAAAGATTTATCTACATGACATTCTATTTAACTAGCGAATATTTCAAGCTACTGTACACTGTGACATTTGATCTTGAAGTTGTGTTTCATACCTGGACTAATTGCTGTGACATGAACAGAGTCAATAATAATAAATAACAAAGTAAGCGTTCACCAAATAAGAGGATAAATCAGTCATTTGAGGAACTGGGGCTTACTTTGCCAAAATAACCGACACTGAATCTGTTACCTGGAGCATGGAGATATGTTCAAGCTGTTGTCAACACTTATTTGGTAAGCGAGAATGAAATGTGATCACATGTTTGTCAGAGCGAGAGAAAGCAGGAATGAATAATTCTTATATTGTATAATCAATTTACTCACTTTGTTTTTTTTTTCCTTCTTATGTTTGCTAATACTGTTCATTTCAGAATAGATTAATTAGAAACTCTGTTCTTGACAGTATATTCAAATCCTATACCATAGTGCTAATCTTTTGACCTTTTGGGGGGTTAATTAACTTCTTCTTGTGGGATCTTGTCTCAACAGAGGGGATTGCACTTATGTGTCTATTTCTTTATTAATTCTGTAACCTATGATTTTTATATTTGATATTTGATACTAAATGTTGTGAAGTTCTTTTCTTTATGATAAATAAACTTAACATAAAACTTAATTACGTGTGTCGGTCAGCTCGTCCCAATGTACCTACTCCATTAATATAGTTTCACGTTTGTGCGTCTAATTGTCGTCACTTATCTGTGTGTGTGTGTGTATGTGAGTGGTTATAGTGTATATGTTAATATATACAGAAAGGTATACTGTCTGATCAACAAATCTCAGTCGTAAATGATAGGCTGGACTAGAGTATCTTCTCAATCCAGGGACAGACTCTACCTTTCACCTTTTCACTCGTGAAATCTATTTCTTTACCTTATCTCTCACTGAGTCACCACCTGTTCTAGTTCCATTCAGACGGAACCAGAATCGATCATAATTACCTATCAAAAATTTACGACAATCCTTAACATCACTTTACTTGGATGACTAATAAGGCTAATGGTTCTGTAATTCTTGCACATTTTTAGATTTCCTTTCTTTGGAAGCGGTATTACTAATGACTGCCCCCACTCTTTTGGCCATTTTTTAGTACTCCATATCTTCTGGCAAATTGTTGTCATGATTTTTACTGTATCTGGTCCTCCATATTTCAAGAGCTCTGCTGGGATATTATCCCCACCCGGTGACTTCCCTCCTTTCATCGAACATATAGCCTCTTTCACTTCTTCCCGTAATATTGCTGCATTTCGGAGTTCCCTGTTTTCACACTTAATGTTGTTTAATATGCTATAGTCAGTGTCGAGTTTACAGTTATATAATTCTTTACAATATTCTGTCCATCTTATATATATATATTCCCTTATATATATGTGACAGGGGCTAGGTGTACCTCACACCCAAAACCCGTGCACTAAGAAAATTTATTAAGGATCGTTTGACAGGGGTTGCAATTATTGGTTGCTTGCAACCCTCTCAGCAGCAGACTTAGCAATTCAAACAAACAAAGCCTTATACAGATCAACATTTAATACTACCGAACAAAACCGAACACCCAGTCAGTGTTCATAGACTTTAAGTCTTAGGCATGTTCTTGCTTGAACTAGACTTCAGATCAATAGCTTGTTCTCTCTCCGCGACCGCGATTGGAATCATAAAGAATTTTTCAAATGACGCTGGCCTGGACACTTCTCTTCTCTGATTGGCTGCTATACGTAAGCGGCTATACTAAGGTGTAAACCAAGATGTCTGCCACAAAACGACAAATTGGCGGTGAAAAACAGGCGAGATGTATATATATATATATATATATATATATATATATATATATATATATATATATATATATATATATATATATATATATATATATATATATATATATATATATATATATATATATATATATATATATATATCGCTTATCGCTTATCTTCCCTACCAGTCATTTCTGACCAAAGGAGCGTACCTCCCGAAATAACTTTCGGTGGCACGAGGTTGGGCAATTGTAGATCAAGCTGTTGCCCATGCAGCATGACCCGGCCTGGATGTCAGAGGAACGGACTAGCCGATACAGTCTGACACCAGTAGCAACCGCCTAGTCACTAGTAGGATACGGAACTTGCCCTCGGTAAGCATGTATTAGTATTGTAAAGAATTATATAACTGTAAACTCGACACTGACTATAGCATATTAAACAACATTAAGTGTGAAAACAGGGAACTCGGAAATGCAGCAATATTACGGGAAGAAGTGAAAGAGGCTATATGTTCGATGAAAGGAGGGAAGTCACCGGGTGTGGATAATATCCCAGCAGAGCTCTTGAAATATGGAGGACCAGATACAGTAAAAATCATGACAACAATTATTATATATATATATATATATATATATATATATATATATATATATATATATATATATATATAAATATATATAGTATATATATATATATATATATAATAATAATAATGATAATAATAATAATAATAATAATAATAATAATAAATAATAACCTGTAACATAACCTAAATGCTGCGCTGAGAAATGGTGCATGTTTGATAAAGTGTGTCGCTACTGAAAAAAATCTGTATACTTCTGCTCCAAAGCATTATTTATAGAAAATGTTTTCATATATCTGTCTGGAAAGGGGATTTTGGAATTATCTATCTCATTAAAAAACCGGGGAATGAGTGGTTGGAGTTAACTTTAAAAAAGGGGAAGAAGTGGCTTAAATTATCGTTTCATTCAGAATAAGAGGAAGACATGGCTGAAATTATGTTTTCATTAAGAAACAGACGAATGAGTGCTTCATATTCTATTGCCTTTAAAAAAAGCAGGGGAATAAAGTGGATGGGATTAGCTTGTCAATTAAGAATCAGGGGAAGGAACAGTAAAAATTATCTTTTCATTAAGAAACAGAGAAATGAGTGGTTGGGGTTATCTTGCCATTCAGAAAAAAGGAAGTGACTGGTTGATATTAGGTTGTCATTCTAAAAATACAAGCCTCAATAGTTTCTCCCCACTTCGTCATGACTTATAGAAGACTTTCCTGTCAGTTTTACTACACATTAATTTAGAACTAAAAGGAAACGTAAAGAGACAGTAGCGAAAAAAAAAAGAGATCCAGAAAGACTGAAAGAAAAATAATACTTTAAGTACTGCGTTTACCGGCGATGTTTACTGTGGCGTAACCCTTGCATATTTTCATAACTCGCAAAATCCCCGCCTATGAAAGACTTCTGCATGGCTATAAATTTAGATAGCTATTTAAAAAAAAAAAAATCAAATAGATATAGTCTCCTTAAAAGCGCTAATTATAAATACAAACGAAGTTAACAAATCTTCCAAATAGAAACTGACCGTAATGTTCATTAAAACATAACTAGCGAAATCAAACTGGAACGTGAACCACTCTGAGTATCACTGTTATTACCAATGGCAGAAGCGATGACAAGAAGGCACTGACGTTAGATAGAGCACACTGTTAAGAAACCTCCTGACAGCAGCGTTACAACGAAGTCATTTTCTGGAATTTCAGGATACGGGAGCCAGAAGCAGGCCAAAAAAAGGGAACTGGAGACAGGTATACAAGGAATAAAGAAGAAATGGAAATACCTTGAATTAACGGCACAGATAAAGGAAGGCGTGGCATGTATTTGTTGAAGTCGTATGCTTTTTAATGAGCTGAATGGTAATGAATGAACCCATGACCGGGTGGTCACAATAGGCAGTCTAGCTTCTCCATGATCGTTGTGGACCTCAGTTCTTCTATCCTTCATGCGTAGCATTTATATCAAACGTTATTGACATTCATTTCAAACAACTCGTGTATGATGAAGGACGCCGTGACTTAAATTAGAACTTGTTGTCGTTAAAGACGTATCAGTTTTTTAAATGTTTTATTCAAACAACACGTGCCGTATTTACAAGTAACTGAAAATATTAGTGGGGCACATCGCTCCGCCTGTTTGACAATTACGTCCTTAACAATTTCACTGAATACACACTCTTCATTCTCAAAATCTCTTCATCTTTACGACTGGTCATGAAAAATCATATCAATGACAAATCATCTCACTGTCTTATTTATGGTCTCTGTGCTCATCTCAGATGTATTGGTCTGGTTATATTAACTCGGTCTACCACTAGTATAATTATTGCTCCTTTCATTTGTCATGCTGAGTTAGTTTATACTCTTGTACACGTGCAAGATGATGATGAGGAAGATGTTTATGATGATCATGTTAGTGATGATGACGATGATGATGAATTTGATCATTATGATGATGATGATCATGATGATGGAGATAATGGTGATGATGATGACGAAGATGACGAGGAGGAGGAGGATGATGGTGATGAGGATGATGATGACTGTGAAATACCAACATAACGGACGTAATAAAGTAAATAACATCCAAAAGGGAAAAAGGTCACAGAATGAAAAGAAGTACTTTTAAAATGTTGAGGTATTTGATATTGGCATTGCCCGAATGTTCATGTCAACTTTATTTTACTCAAAAATTTTAATCGACTTGGCAAATAGAATGAAATACCAAGTGTCCCCAAAATCGTCCACTTTCCTCACAATCGCCCAAAATGGTCATAATTTGGAATAGAAAGGAAAATGTCGCTGTATTTGTCTGAGAACATTTACCGGTACTGTGTTGAAATAAGAATTTTGTACAGAGTTTAAATTTATGTACTTTTTTGTCTAGCGAGGCTTCGTGTACAATATTTTTGTTTCTGGTGGGAATGTTAATTACTTATACCGCGTTGTAAGAACGCTCCGATGCTTAATCGTCTGCCGCCGATTCAAGGCTAGAAAGCATTTAAATTCGAATGTCTCCATTTCATATTTATTCCTCAGTGGAACATTTCCTTATTAAGTTCAGTATTACGTTTCTCAACACCTTACTGCGCTGTCTATCAAGACGTGTAATTTTGAATTCATTACTATAAATTTACAAATATTCATCCGCCACGGCGGATTCTGAAAACTCCTGAAAATTGATGTTAGTAGGCTGATATTCTCTCAATGCTTTATTTTCTATTGTAGCCGCTTGTAGCAGGGGCTTCCACCCTTTTCTGGACCCGTACCCCATAAACTTTGAGTAAACTTCCCTGTTCATTCGTGAGCGTACCATGCATATGTACATAAGAAAATAAATAAAAAAGATTCATTAATTTTCAACAAGAAAATAAAAAAGATTAATTAATTTTCAACAAGAAAACTTTATTCAGGACATGACATTTTTAGTATTATAAAGTTGTTACATCTTAATATTATACTTAAAATGTCGTCATTTACCGATTATTACTACTTTCGTTCCTCATCTACCCTGGGATGAAAAGGTTAGTCAGAGAGAGCGCTATACTTTCTTATTGGTTGTCTTCCTACTGGTCTGGTTCCCATCTAGTCCTCGGTTCTTCAGAGATTGTCTAATATTTTTCTCCCAGCGAACTCTGGGTCGCCGTGGAGGTCTGGATCCCTGGCTCTTAGTTTCCCAATGTAGCTGTGGTTACGGATCTTCTCCCATGCTGCAGTGTCGCGAGTATGGAAGAGCTGATGTCTGAGTTTAGACAGAGTATGAATGAGTAATGTGAAAGCAGAGAAGAATAGAGTCACTAATGAAAATAAGGAGAGAGATATGACTTCTGGAGAGAAGAGAGATATAATCAGATATCTAATGTCTTCTTCCCAGCCACACTCGAGACGATGTCTAAGATGTCATACCTCATCCGTCTTCTCTTGCAAAATAGGTTAATCTATTTCAGTAAGGACTACAACAGCAAACATCAAGTGACAGGTAGAATATATATATATATATATATATATATATATATATATATATATATATATATATATATATATATATATATATATATATATATATAACATGTGTACAACTTTTAAATTGGAAAGAACAAGCGGGCTTTAGAAAGAACAGAAGATGTGCAGATCATATATTCACCCTCAGGAACATTATAGAGCAGTGCTCAGAATGGCAGAGACAGCTGTACATTAACTTTGTTGATTTTGAAAAGGCTTTCGACAGCATACACAGGGACAGCCTATGGAAAATACTGAGAGCTTATGGAATTCCCAGCCGCATTGTTTCCATCATAAAAAGCCTCTATTCTAACTTTACGTGCAGTGCTGGATTGAGTAATATGTATAACTTTCGAAGTGAAAACAGGAGTACGACAGGGATGCACCTTATCAACAACATTATTTTTGACAGCCATAGATTGGGTGATGCGCCAGACAACAGAGGGCAGTCCAAGAGGAATTAGATGGACAACATTTTCTACACTGGAAGACCTGGAATATGCAGATGACATTGCACTACTCGCGCATTCACATCAACACATTCAAGACAAAACCGATAGACTGAATAAGTATGGTCAGCAGGTTGGCCTGAACATCAATCTGAAGAAGACAGAGGTCATGACACTAAATGTGGGCAATCCTGAGCCAATAACAGTAAGGAACCAGAAGTTAGAACAGACAGACACATTTATTTACCTAGGATGCATAGTAGCACCTGACGGCGGAACAAGCAAGGACATTAACAACAGAATGAATAAAGCGAGAACAGCCTTTGCTATTCTCAACAACAAATTTGGAAGTCTTCCCAGTACAGCACAAACACCAAATTAAGACTGTATGAGAGCTGTGTACTTTCTGTGCTTCTCTATGGTGCGGAATGTTGGAGAGTAACAGAGAAGGAAATGTCGAAACTGTCCTCCTTCCACACAATCTGCCTAAGGAAAATTCTCCGAATCTTTTGGTCAAACACCATCAGCAACCAAGAACTACTTATTCGGAGTAACCAGGAGGACATGCACACCATCATAGCTGGCAGACGCTGGAGTTGGGTTGGCCACGTCCTCAGAAGGGACCCTGATACCATCACAAGAACAACTATGCTATGGACCCCCGAGGGAAAGCGAAAGAGAGGCCGACCATAAACAACTTGACGGAGGACTGTGGAGGCTGAGATGCAAAGAATGAACCAGAGTTGGGGCACTGTACGAAGGATGGCCGCCGACCGAGCAAGGTGGAATCAATTTGTTGCTGCCCTACAGGACGCCACCAGGCGTGATGGCCGCTGACTGCTTTGACGGTTTGGCGGTTATGGATCAAAGAAGAAGATATATTACATAAATATCCACAAAGAAAATAAAATAAAATAATCTCACTAGCGCTATTAGGCCAGTGATTTTATATCACACTAACAACACAGGCAAACCACTATTACACTTAAAATTACACAAAACCCGGACAATCTAACTAACACGGGAGACCCCCAGTTCTCTTAACGAAGACGGCCGCTCCTGTGCTGTTAATAAATCCGGGAAGATAAATTAATCCTCAGCTAGGAAATACTATGTTATCCCCACTAATTGGGTGTTCTCAAGCAATGGAGCTCAGCTCCCCCTGTGGAAGATATATATTAAATCCAGATGCTTTCAAATGTCTTTGGCTTGATGCGATACTAACAGGCGAATGCTTGTGACAATGCCTCTGGCAAAATAAGTAACCATGAAGGGTCCAATGACGCACCTCTTGCACTGGTTAGTGAAGACTTGAACACAGACAGGTGCCGAGTACCGGCAACTGACTACTCCTATATGACGTTATGACAGTATATGCCGTCTTAACAGGATATCAATGGGTCTGACCATTTTGCCCACAATCATGGATGGTAGTGGGGGGGAGCCCGTATGTGCTGGAGTGATGGGTAATTGCAAATAGCGGCAATAAATGTTGTAGGTATGTAGTCCAGGGAGCAGGAATAATGCGTATTGCCAAGTATCAGAAATCGATGTGGTATTTTATAATCTATGAAGCAGGAATAATACTGGACACTGCAGTATAACCTGGAAGCTGCCGTATAAACTGGGAAACTGCAGTATAATTGGGACTACAGTATAACAGGAAACACAGTAAGGTATGACCAAGGATCTCTGGAAATAAACAAGAAATCAACTTCCTATTAATAACCCATAGCGGGCACACCTTTTTCTTCTCTGCCCCATGCAAACATAAACAAACTCTCCTTCTCCGTTTCCTACCCAACACAAATCAAAACAGGCTCTCACCATTCGTTCGCTCTGTTTTGCCTCTGATTTCTCTTGCCAATAATTTTAAAGTGGCAGCATTAGCCAACATATTTCCCACACACACACAGCTTACGAACACAATAATACTATTAAGGTTATCTCCACAATACAAGGTAATAAAAGTTGCCCCGTGGGTAAATTACTTAGAAACTAATAACACTGGATAAGTTACAAAAGTAGCACTGAGATGATACTCAGAATTTATACAATAGTAATACTCTTTACATTAATATTCCACACAGACCAAGCGCACAAAAATGGTATAACTATTATACACAGACCCATAACTTCATCATCATGTGACGTATTCTTTCCAGAACGTTGTCTCCATTACAGCTGCTCTGAACGCATCACGATTCTGGGCAAGTCGACCTGCATCAGCCAAAGACAAGTTCAGACTCTCTGTGATGTCCTGGGTCCACCGTCGTCTAGGTCGACCCCTTCCCCTTTTTCCAGGGACCATGCCTTCCATCACTGTTTTTTCCAGACTATTATGTCTTTTTATATGACCGAAAAATTTCAGCTTCCTTATTGCGATGGTATTTAGGAGCCAATGTTCCTGTACGTTTAGTGAGTGCAGTACTTCTCTGTTGGTCTTTTTTTCTGTCCAGGGTATTCTCAACATCCTTCTGTAGCATTTCATTTCGAATGATGTAATCTTTTTTGCAACTGTTTTATTGAGTGTCCAAGTCTCGCAGCCGTATGTTGCTACTGGGAATATACATGCTCTGATCAGTTGTAACTTTGTTTCTTTGCTTGTGCCTTGCCATAGGTTTTTCATCTGTATTAGCTTACCCATACCTTATGTCTTAAGAAAACGCTCTTAACTTAACCTCTTAATGTTTTTGAATGGTGGCGCACTTAATAAAATTCAGGGATTCCCTGTCACGGAAAAATGTATCTTAAGGAAAAATGTATACAGATTTAAGATGAAACAAAGTACCGAGCAATATCTATGTATTAAAAAAAAGGTAAAGGATCCCGTTACACGTCCATTGTGGCATATTGGGAATATGGTGTTAGGCGCATATTTTCTTGACCATCGGCACACTAGGGGTGATGTGGTCAGCATCACGCCGGCCGCCTTAACCTTCCCAGAAGTTGCTCTGGTACCCAATTGGGACTGGGTCGACCCAGAAACCGTTTGCGGCCTAAAAAAATCCCACCTCATCTGGGGATCGAACCATGGACCACTGAGCTAGGAAGCCAGTGCACTAACCACTATGCTACCGCGGCTCCCCGCGGCTTTCTATAAGCTAAGTTAAAATACCTGGCAGCCTATGCTACTACATTAATTAAGTAAATGTGTGCTTACCGACTGAAAGAATATTCCTAAACTCAATACAACTGACGTTGGCATTTAGCGCTGATCCACTCTGTAAGGTAGCAAGTATTCTCTCTGAAGACAATAGCAATGAGTGTTAGGGACGCCTAGCTTAAATTAAGATAAAGTCAGCGGTGTTCTTCGCGTGGGGTCGCACGTGCATTGAGAACGGCGTAATAAGACGTAAGGACCTCGGGAGCTGTCTCCCTTGCGTCCCTTGATAAAAGAAAGAGACGTAATCTATAGCGACACTTAAGCGGTAATTCGAACGATGCGTTCGGACAGATGACAGGTTAAGGCCGATTCCCTGTGTCCCCGGGTTCTTTGTGAATCAAAGAATCAGGGAACGTACCATCATCTACAAGAAAAGCAGATAAAAGGACCTTTAGCTAGATGCCGATGCACACGTGTAAATTGTCCAACGTAAGAGTGACGTGGTTTGTGCAGAGAAATAGAGCGTCTAGGAGTTATTATACAGAAAAGTGGGAGGAGGCTACAGCAGAAAATAAGACAGGCAGACCACTCAGCTGAAAGTGCCAGCGATTAGCATTCAAATCACGACATGCAGACATGGTCAAACCAATCAGAAAGCAATAAAATTAATTAGTGAGACCCTTAACTGTGCTTTTTGTCAACCAAAAGTTTGTGTATTTTTTTAATAAGATACCTGTGTATCATGGTCAGCCTCTAGTTTCTTTCTGGGTTTGGATATTATTTACCACAGAACTTGCCGTTCTCTCCCCAGACCAAACATTTTTTATTCACTAACACCACTACTTTTCGAATATTTCAATAGGATAGTATAATTAGTAGTAGCCCCCAAGGGAATCGATATCAACCAATTTGGGGACCCCTGGTCTAAATAAATCGCTCTTTGCTGGCGACCACTGTACAATCAGCAGAGACACCGAATAGCTTCACTTAAATATAAATATTCTTAGAACAATCTGCCTCAGAATTACAGAGGAATACTGTTGCTCTCAGTGTCAATGAAAATATTTAACAGGATCGTTTGTGTGAGTATGTGTTTTTGTTTTGTTTTTGGAACGATTAAAAAGAGGCCGTAAACAGACAATTGAGAGACTAATATGCAGGTTTTCGGCAATAAAGATCACATAAAGACCAGACACCATAGTGCGCATAATACTAAAATAGAGCTTTGAACCGAATTCAAATTCATCACGTTATATTAATTTGTTAACTATGGCAGGCATTCAACATTTTAAGCAGTAAACCACTTTGAAAGTTGACTAGGCATCATGGAGTGCCCTATACGTTCTTTGTGTTGTTATCAGGTCCTATATTTCCTTCGGCCTACAGCTTCCTCTGCCTCTCTTGCCAGCTCCTCGGTGTATTTCTTCATATCTCTTTTAATGCTTCTTCTTACCTCTTTGTTCGCTTCTGTGTACACCACTTGAGAATGGGCTTTGGAACTTCTGGTGTTGCTTCTGTTTAAATCTGCTTTCTTTCTTTTTCCAGTATTTTCTCTTATTGATGGTTTCTGTCGTTATCCGTGCTGGCGTTCCCTTTTTCCCAGTACTTCTTCACGTGTCAGATTTCATGTAGATTTGATCTGCTGCCAATGGTCTTCTGAATTCGCTATTTCTCCCAGCTGTTGAAGCACATGGCGCGCTGTTCCAACTAGACACAGGGTCAGTTTGCTTTATTAGGGCGCGTGTCTGAATATCAAAGATCACGTGGTTTAGTACTAGGTGAAGAAGACATGAAATGCAGAATTCGACACGAGGGACAATTTACAGAGCCGATTGTGAAATAGGAACCTTAAATCTTTTAACAGGATTTCAAATGTCTCAGTAAGGTTAAACGGGAGCACTTAACGATTCGCAGGGTTCCCTATTTGAGCAGGCCTTGTTGAGAGGACTGCGAAATGTACAACCTTCTTCTGAGCAAGCGGTCCTTGAAAAAAAAAAGATTATTGATTTCGGCATAAATGCAGAAATATGTTCATACATTTTCTTTATCAGGCTGCTCCTTTCCTTGAAGGTGTTAACATAGTTCTGCCAAGTGCGTTGTAATGTCTGCCAAAAAGAAATAGCCAAGTCACTCAGCTAATTTTCATCTTCTAGAAAGGTTGTGGCTTTCCCTTTTTTCCCTTCTCCCCCCCCCCCCCCCCATTTTTTTCTCAAACACCCCCTCTCCCCCAAAGAAGGATTTTAGTATTTGAGATCAAAACCAGACCAGTGTGGCTGCTCAGCCCAGTTGTCATTAAATACGTTGGTTCTCTTGTTTTGGGGTTTTCATTTCTCTCCAGCAGTATTATCTACCAGTCCTTCTGCGTGCTGATGCTTCCTGTATTAATTGTTTACACTTTCGTCGTCACGGCTATCTTATCATATCTTGTCCTACTTTGCCGCTACCGTACTATTACTATTACCTGAGCGCTTGACCTGTTTTGAAACAATATTAACTTCTGTTTGTGCAGAGCCAAGTTGTTTGTTTACGTTACGTAACATCTTCCGACCCAGCAGTAAGGTATCTGAAGTGGCGAGATGGGTTAAGTTTGCCATATCGCAAATCAGACTGGCGGTAGATAAGGATGGCAAAAGGTAAGCTGGGATTATCTTTGCACAAGATGGCATAGGGGGAAAACCCAGACGTTTTGTCGGCAATGGTATGGAACAAACGTTTGATACGAGGACATGGGTTGCAGATAAATACCATTCACCGTGCTCCCTCAGTGTCCTATATGGATGACAATCTTGTTGAAGATTAAGAAACAGACAGTGATGTAATATTTCCGGCAGATGGACTTTGTTGTGATAAACAATTACAATAAAATAAAATCTTGGAAGATATTATCAGTGATATATCTGTGAAGTAGTGAGTTTGTAAACATGACAAATATCAACATAAGTAGCAAGACATCATATGGTATTGGAGTTTGAAAATCACACGTAACGTGCAATATCTTATGTCGTTATATTAATGTTCTACATGAGATGAGGATAGTGTGGGAAGCCCTACCAAAATCAGACACTTCCAATTGGTTTGGCAATTGAGATGCTAAGATTCTTTTCCTGATTGGACTTCTCCTCAAAGTAGCAACCTGGGTGTGTAAGCGAAAGAAATCGCTGATATTCTACAGCGTTGTTAGACTACTTCACTTACTTCCAATTGCTTCAAGGAGGAATCATAGGCAGCAGGATTACGGAATATTAGGACCCAAATATAAGACACGCCATAGGACTGGAGAACAGCAGGCTGATCACCTGCTTGTCAGTCACTCAGATTACGGAAACAACAATTAATTTTTTGTTGTACCAATAAACGCCACTAGGCGTAACGGAACAACAGTTAATTTCTTGTTGCCCTAAGGCGCCATTAGGCGTATTGGCCACGGACTGCTTTGTCGGTCAGTGGCTAAGGACGGAAGAAGAAGAAGATAGGACTGGAGGTGGAGTCTAAGATTAGAAAATAACTCCATAGATATGACTTTGCGCCTTAAGTTCTAGGATCCAACTTCAAGTGCACTCAGTTAGACACCTAACTCGCCTGAAAGAAACGGCATCTTAAATCAGTTGCCCGACAGTATTCGGACGTTCTCTGTGTTAAGTCTGTATTTTGCCTGAAAAACTCGTGGAAAGTTGTAATATGTAACTTTTATCATTTTATATTTGCATTTTGACATGTATAATTTGCTTGTGGACATAAAGTGGCATTTGAGGCTGGCAACCTCAACACTGCAAATAACGTGACACATCAACCACTACTGCAAGAGCAGGTGACTGTTTCGTGCAGATTTCCTCACAAGGAACCAACAGTAGAGGTGGCCCCAGTCTCCATAGAGAGCATAGTGTAGATGATGATATCATGGTGTACATATTTATTCTACAAGCAATTTAGGATATATATATATATATATATATATATATATATATATATATATATATATATATATATATATATATATATATATACACATGTGTACCTACACGTATGTACGTACGTTAGAACTGATAGTATTGTAAATACATAACCAGATAAAGCTATTAGATTAAAAGTTGTTGAATCACCTTCATCTGGGTGCTCAGAAATACGAGCGAAAATATATTACGTCACAGAAGAGGCGGGAGAATAATAAATTCATGACAGCTTAGATTATATCAGTTGTTATGCTTCCTTTTCTTTAAAATCCTGTGAGGCTCCCTAAAGTAGAAGCATCATTCTTCTATATTAATCTCTGCCAAAAGTAATTTTGAGCGAGTGTTGATACATTTGAAGACCTTCATCATTGTCATGTGTTGAAAACGCATGCTTAGTATTCAAGTAAATGCATGAACGGCAGGAAAAGTAGGAATGAGGTATACAGGCCAATGCAGTACTATTTGTTCGGGGGTGTATCAGGTTTAGCGAATCACGGAAGAGCAGACTACACAAAAACGATAGAAAAAAGCTACTGTTGTTTATATGGGGAATTAAAAAGCGTACAATCCTAATGTTAGACTTAGGACCCGCAAAAGAGAATGCAGAGTCAGTGCAGGATAAACTTGGTATCATTATACAGGGGATAATTCCTATTATGTGCATATAAAAGGAAAAGTTGCTTGATGGAGTACTTTTAAAGATATGTGCGGAAAAAGGAGTCAGTGCCTCGAGAAATCATGTAGTTTTCCTAATCGAAATTCAATATAAATTCTCTAACACAACCGATTAGGGAAAACAACATATGGATAGAAAGAAAAACTGAGAATGGAAGACTATAACTCAAAAGGCTCTAAATAGAAACGGTGCGATACACGAAGCCGAGATTTGGAACACCTCTAACACAAAATCCCTCGGAGATGAACATTTAGCAGGATTGAATCGGAGTTACCAACCCGGTCTTCTCAGACGCACGCTTGCAGCCTATAAAAGGAGACCCTGGATAATTCAAAATCACTTGCACAGAATAAAGACAAAAGGAAGGCGGCCAGAGAGAGAAGCTTGTTGAGGCTAGAACTTTACTATCCGTGACCAAGCAGCACTATTCTCCACCAAAGCCAGTCTTTTCTGACTTTATATAGATCCTGAGAGGGTATGTAGAATTACTGTGTATATTTAATACATTAATTACAACTGTAGCGAAAGATTTTTCTAATATGATGATAGTGGTAGAGCAGAAGTAGAATCTCTCTCCAGAAAGTATGAAGTTCCAGTGCCCGAGAAGTACACTGGTATCACAAGTGAGTTACAGCTGTGAATACTCTGAGCTGGACAATAGATTTAGGCTTTCAGAAGTATAAGTTGCTACTTTCGCTATCGTAACCCTATGTGATAATATAATTAACTTTGAAAAGGTAACTCGAAATTTAACAGTTAAAAATTTAACAAGTCAAATGAGTACAATTATCCAATTTATTATGTACATCTATATATTCTTGTAATGAGAAATGGTTGTTGTAAGATGGTAAAATGTATGATTATTTACAGTTACAAATCAAATAAACAAGCTAAAAAGTCTTGGATGTATCTTCCACTGAACTTATAAAACAAGTTTGTCACATTATCTATTGCCATCTGGTTGTCATCATTAAACAGTCGTTTTAGAAACTGCTCACAGGATTTGTTGGATGGATACACATAAAACTCATCTTATGTTATTAGCCACGTCTGCTCGAGGTTCCTGAGACACACTTGAATACGGAAGACTTTCCTTCAGCCCGCCCTATAACTACGGGGGACTAAAGTGTTGAAGATTGGTTGACCTCTAGGCTTCAGTGAGCTGGATCAACGATCCTCAAGTCTTTAGTTTCTCGATCAGGAATGATCATAAACATTGATCATAAAACCTGGAACAAAAGGTAATAGGTGGCCATGGTGTTCCAACAATCTCACCACCCACTGCTGTTCATGATGCGACCATGTCTTCAGTGTTTGTATATAAATGAATGAATCATGGTAGTATGTTACAGAGCTAGCATGATAAGATAATGTATACTGTGCAGAATTAACAAAATACATGAATAAATCACATGTTATGATACATGGGTACGCTATAACCTTTGCCTTCCACTTATGGATGTCAAGTCACTTATGTACTTGCTGGTATGTCGTAAGCTTCCAGGCAAGAACTAGCCATGATATATTTGGCTAACCAATTAATGGTTATGCTTCCTGACAATGCCGGTGAAGGTTATCTCTGGTTAGCGTCATTCCCTTTTTTTTATATCTGATACAATCAATCGGAAATAAAATCTCTGAAATAAAATGATATTAGTAATACATATATCTTTAATAAACTTACATACCCTCTTAGGATTTATAAGCTCACGGTGAGACAGTTTTGGTTGAAGTTAATCTGCCCTGCATGCAGCGTGAAAAAATAACTTTTCTTGCAGATACTGTCTTCCAGTTTCTCACTCTGGCTTCTGGATTTGGTGTGTGTGATTTCCAATGCGCCGCTCTGTCCTTATATTTCAGTCTCTCGCCCGTACGAGAAAGCACCTCCTAAATTCCCCAAAAGATTTTCGTTTCATCTCCTGATTTGAGGCGATTGGAGGCAATCTGTGCTTTTCCTGTACTTGTTTTCTCTTCTATTCACTTACACACTTATATCCTTCCTTCCTTCCTATGTATCATTTCCTTTTCCCCATATGAGGCTTCCATTCTATCCAATTTATATTTAAATCCGTTTAGGTATGCAGTTATAATAAATTTTTAAAGATTATTAGCTAACTTTTAGCAGATGTGATGAAGGTGAGAAATATTAATTATCTTTAAAACTATTTATATTTGAATAATATCCTTGTGGATATAATTCCTAGTCTATCTCCTTTGTTGAATTATTTTTATTTAATTGTATTCCAACCAGGCGTTCTCTTGTAGTTAATAAGTTAATGTCCAGTAAATGCAAACTTTTAAAGTCCACCATACATTCCTATATAGCTATTTCCTCATTCTTCCGTAATAGCTTAACCGTAATTCACATTTCCCGTCTTCAAACTTCAAAGAAAGACCGCTGCGCTGTCGTTGCGCTGGTGTGTGTGTGGGTGTCGCGCTACACATTTTTTCCACAACAAAGCAAGAGGAACCAAATTTCGCTACAACAACTGTTTATTTCAGAATTTGGTTAGTCGATATGTTATGAAAGTATCATACATTCTATTTGGTTAAATTGGTATGCTTGTCGAAGGTTGGAACCTGATAATATAACCACACAGTGACTGAGTCCTTATCAGGACTAGCACAGTCCTTATCAGGACTAAAACAGTCTTTATAAGGGCTTATGTACCCTGCCAAAAAGTTACATCACTTTTCAGAGCTGACTTTGTGAGGCAGAGAGAGTAAGGGTGATTAAGACACCGTACCATATATGTGTGTTCAGAAATGATGTTGGAACTGTAGTATATTCTGTACTATTTTATTTTAGAAAATGTTCTGCAGCTAGACGCTTGTCTTGTCTCGCTATTGCTTATCAAGACTGATCCATGTATCATACCCGCAGACATCTGTAAACAATATCATGTCACATACATTACACTTGTAGGCAGTAAAACAAAACCTAGCCATGTCTAAACCGTGTCCTCAGGTTCGTACTTGTCACCATAAGTCAGAGGTCAATGATCGAGAACCAGTTGAGCTAACGAGTAATAACCAGAAGTCTCAGTGGTGGTTTCGAGATCGATGCTTTACACCCCATCAGTTTCTGGATTGGCGTAAGCAAGACTCATATGCCAAACTGTGCATTTCAAAGCCAAATTTCATCTGACATAGAAGTTAAAAGTGAATGTCACTGACAATCGTGCACCATGAGTGAAAATTTGTCAAGAATTGTTTCATGATGAAAATATTAGTATGATAGCATAGCATAAAGTAAGATAGCATAAAGTGAAACTAAGACAGTGAGGAATTCAGTTATTCAACTATTTGGAAAAGTCTACAAGAACATTTTTTGAGTTAGTTAATTAATTTAATTTAACTTCATCATCACCATGCTTTTGTAAAATAATTCTTCATTCATTCCATCGACATACATTCATAAGTCAGCACAAGAAATATAGATGTAAATAAACAAATTTCATAATTGTACTCAACAGCTTTAATAATTCAATATGGCTGAAGTTGAGTTTTATGAATTGTTTTATCACTGATAGGCACATAGCGAGGCGGCACAGTAAGGTCTGGATTTACTTGAATATTTCTGGAGCAGACACTTTCACAGCCGTGACTATCTAGTGATACCAGTGTTCATCTCCAACACTGGGACCTCACCCTTTCTAGAGAGAAGACTTCTTCTACTACTATTACTATCACTATACACTATAAAAACCTTTCGCCACAATCATTATACTTTTAAGTGTAGCCATTGTTTGACCACTACTGCGGAGCAGGGGAGACGATCACTCTACACCCATAAGGAGCGAGAAAGAAAATGATGATGATGATGATTCTTACCAATTAAATAAATTTTCACAACGGGCTGATCACCCGTTTGCCAGTCACTTCGATTACGAAATGGGTTGATTTGCCGTTGCCCTAAAGACGCCATTAGGTGTGATGGGAAATAATGGCAAAGAAAACCTATCTGCTGTTGCCCTAAGACGCCACTAGGCGTAATGGCCACTGACTGCTTTGACGGTCGGTGGCTAAGGACGGAAGAAGAAGAAGAAGAAATAAATTTTAGCAATCAGCTTGAGGTAGATCTCGTGACTGCTCCCGATGCATGTTTACATAGATTTACTTGACCTTCAATATCTGTCACCCGGAGACAGTATTTACCAATAACAGCTGTGTTACCAACAGATTACTGGTATATATATATATATATATATATATATATATATATATATATATATATATATATATATATATATATATATATATATATATATATATACATATATACACACACATACACATACACACACACACACATACACACATACACACATACACACATACACACATACATATATACATATATACATATATACATATATATATATATATATATATATATATATATATATATATGTATATATATATATATATATATATATATATATATATATATATATATATATATATATATATATATATATATATATATATATATATATATACAATGTATATATTTATTATTATATTTATCTGTCGGAGGGAAGGTATTTGGTTTTAGAATCAGGATGCTTTCCTGTTCAAAGATGGGCAGACGTCGATATGAATTTACCAGGGAAGCCAGAAGCCATTTTGGAATCCTATGTATTTTGGGAATCCATTTTGGAATCCTTATGTATTTTATTTATTGTCGATCATCAATCAGAGAACGGGGATGCCCCTTATTATCAGGTGATGATTAAGAGATCACAGTTATAAAGGAAACCCAATACTAGTGGGTTAACATTATCTTCACATAGATTTGCTGTACTTTACCTAAAGGAATCTTCGCTAGAAAAGAGGTCCTGTTTAGGAGTCAAGTTTGAACAGTATTTATTCACTGACATGCTCGGTAAGTAAGGCCTGATGATTGTATTGATAAACAATGGAAATAGTAGTGCTTGTTTACAGATGTTCCATTGCAATGTTATTCAACATGAATGCTAACTTATGATGGTAGACCATTGATCAACAATATGCTATTTATGTCGACCTGTGTTCCTGTAACGATGCTCGTACTGTCCATGTGTACGTCCTATTAAATAATATGAAACGACCACAGTAGTCCAGCCATCCTTGACTTCCACCTGTGATTGGAGTGAGTGACCTGTGCACCTGTCGAACTGTCATCCATTCGCGTTTGTCATCATTGATGTCTACACTCACCCATTACATCAGAATACGCACTTAACAGTACACCTTGTCAGGACCCCAACAGTAGGTAACCTGACCCATTTACAGAACATTGTGACTGGACGAGCTATTCACACACAAAAAAACCAGTCCATACTAATCTGGTGCGAGAAACAAAGCTTTATCAGTGTGATGTCCAGTATATCAGACCTTATCAAGCTTGCTCACTTTTTATGCCCAATATGTTTCTTCAGAAACATTTCCAATGTACTGACAGTAGCACTTAAGACTGTGTCCCGACATTACAGCACTGCCAACTCACTACTCCACAAATTCTTCAGAGATCAATTACAGCCAGAATATCCGGACTCAACGGTACTTGGTCTAATCTGTTAAGTTCACATAACGACATAGTTTATATCCTCTAATTGGCTTTTACGTCTTTAGCTTCCGGGAACAAACTACATGACGATAATTAGCAGGGATGGGAGTGAACTATGCTTGAGGAGAAACCTAGGTCCAGAAGTGCTGCTTGTCTGAAGATTATGGAGAACAGTTCTTCTGGGAGTATTTGTACTCTTCAACACCATGACGTCAAATCTCAGTGCGACGATGAAAGTCTCGGTGCCAGACAGAAAGACAAGATTTCAGCTAGTTTTATTCAGGGCTGTGGAGTCGGACAAGATGTTGTCGACTCCTACTCCAGTAATTTATAATAAGAATGACTCCACCTGCGACTACAGCTCCGTCCTTATTAATTATATATCGCACCACGTATGATCATGTCTTTGTACAGTGACAAACTAAAAACATAGCACTCATACTGAAACCTCAAATATCATTTGGTTTCGACATAACTCCTGCACATGAATGTTGGTGATCAATCAATCAATCAATACCCTTAACTCCCCAAGGAGCATAGGCCTTCAACAAACGCATACAGAGTCCTCCTGTCACGTGCCATCAGCTCAAGTTCTTTCAATGTTTTCCTCATCATTTTCACTTCTGTCTCCATATTCTGTATTTGACTTATCCAAAGTTTTTTTACGGGATGGGGTAATCAACACTATACTTTACTATCCTTAATCGCTTTTTACGACATGCCTGGTAGGATACAGTGTTACTATTCTTTGCTCCTCTTTCGGGCCCCGGTAACACACGGGTGAATGCTGGTGATAAATACTTGTAATTCATGTGAATATTATAGGCAAGGCAATTAAAACAGTAGTCTTCTTTAACGTCAACTGTCATTATTAGGTCAATGAAGCTGAAAATTGAAATGTTCTTAACAGTTACATAACTAAAAATAGAAACAAACAATATTTTTAAGCATTAAGAGCTTAGCTTCGTCTCCTGGAAAGATAAATTGCCCTGATTTTTGTCCTCCATATTTTTTTCGTTGGGTGTTTGCTTCGTTTCTGTGTAACGCGCTTCTTTCAACCATTATCCGTATGCATGGAGGTGTTGGTTATATCAGGACGCCCTCTTTTAGTGTTATATATTTCCAGATTGTGCATACTGTTTTTTTGACTGTACTACATTAATTCTTAATGATGGTGCTTTGATATTTTTGTTGGTGTTGTATGAAAATTAAATGTTTACGTGCCGAATTGTTTTTTTTTTCTTCCAGGTTAATTGTGGCCTTTATTTTTTTTTTTGGGGGGGGGGGGGGGGGGGGGGGGGGGGGGGATGGATTCCTTTAGTAATTTTTGTAGTACGTGTGGGACTTGGTATCAGTTAGATTTTGTGCATTAAGTTCTGTTCTGCAGTTTTTGCAGCAACTTTTTATGGGTTTTGTTTTCTGTGTTGATCATATGTTTTGCATTCAAGCAAGAAGTATTTAATCGTATTAGGTTCATTACATTATTCACAGACGGGTTCCACTATTCTAACCCAACTGGTTCCTAATTTGAGCCGGAGTAATCTGGTATTTTCCGTTCGTCGTGCATTGTTTTACTTTCTTTTTTTTTTTTTTAGAAATTGATATGCATGTTTTCCTTTTTTGCTCTGGCACGTACTGTTCTCCATTCGTTTGTTATTGTCTTTGCTATTAGGTTCTTGCTTTCAGATATCCCTAATCCTGTTTCAATTTTGTAAATTGCTAGTTCTTCCCTGCTTGGCTTCCCTGTCAGACAGTTCGTTTCCTGATATTCAGACATGTGTTGGTATCCATGTTAATGTTACCACGCATTCAGCAGTGAGTGGGTGTGTGTTTATCTACAGTATTTCTTCTACTATAACTGGCCTGCTGCTCTAATTTCTTTTATTTCTTGCTTGTATTAATGAGAGTGAGTCCGTTAAAAATGTTACTGTCCGTATTCTCTGTAACTATTGTTAAAACCTTAAGCTCCGCGGTAGGGAATTTTTAAATTTATGAGAGTAGTCGGAGTCGAGGAGCTTGTACACGACTCCGACTTTGCACAAAACTACCGATTTCTTGACTCAGACTCTCGACTCGAAGTCCACATTCCTGGTTTTATTATCTGATTAGAAAACAAGTCAACTAAGCTAAAGAGCTGTATTCTGTTTTGGAATGGAAGTGACGGGAAAAGAGTTAAAATATACTGCTGGAATAATATGATACCAAAATGAAGTGCCGATTGGAGGATTGGAGTGAGAAAGAACACATATATTTTTGTACGCGAGCGCATCTGTTAGCCATTTATACCTAAACTAACATCTATCTCGAATTGTGACGATATTGCCTCCCCTGCTTTGCAGTAGTGGTCCAACAGTGGCCAAAACTTAAGAGTATCTAATATGGGCTTCAAAGGTGTCTACCATCGCACACGATTACTCTTGGCAGATATGTAAATAGAAGAAACAAACCGCTTCTATCTCCAGGGAGTCTTCACAAGATATTTAGAATAAGCGAGAACAATACTGCTTTGGCTGAGTATGCTAACTCTGTAATTCTGCCGACACTTTTGTGCACTTATTAATTTCAGCTTGTCAAGCCCCCACCCCTGATTTACTCAGTGGAATTCTTATTATTCTAGTATAGCCCTGTTTAGAGTGTGTGTAGTAAATTGACTGAGACAAACATGCAGTAACTTTAAAATGATTAAATCGAAGTTAAATTTATATAATTACAAATAACAAAATTTAATAATCACTTAAGTTTTAACAGTTGGAAAATAATTTGAATAGTTATAGATCAAGGAAAGTTATCATCGCGGTCGTTATGGATTGTGAAATGTTACAAGAAGTTCAAGTGGCAGCATAGGTATGAACTTAGCTGCCAGTGACGATTCTGCTTCTTCTTATGGGTTGGTACTTTTCATATTGCTCATGCTCGTCCCTGATCAAGGTTGTCGGGTGTAGCTCGTTTTCCAGAAATGTCAAGGAGAGTCTACCACGTGGGTCCTTCGTTTTAAAGCTTAGGCCACTGTTCCCTTCTTGTTCCAGAGATAGTACTTTCTGCTGGTACCACCAATAAGCCAATCCTGGCTCACAGACGTTTTGCTCAGATGAATAAAAGAGACTTGAATCGGTCCCTTACACGCGTCTGCGGTGTCGTTAATTTAATAAGTTCCCTCTCTGACTTCGTGTGTGGTCCTTCAGTTTCCTCAGTCCCGGTTTCCTTTATTAATATGAAAGAGATTTCCTGGGCTATGAAAGTCCGTTCAAAATTCTCCAATAAAAGGTGTCCGGTATGTTTAAGAAGGAATTCTGAATTCCAATTCTTCAGTCTAGCAAGGTCTGGTATCTTGGCGAGCGATTTCTCAAGTGAAATAGCTTGAGAAAATGGTCAGATTAAATTGCCTTCCAACGCATTTGTTATGCGCGCCTCAAAGAATCAGCCAATCTGATTTAAATATGTTGCGTGACTCAGCTAATGCACAATTTCAAACATTACTTTTCTGAAAATGGGTTGTAAACATCCGCAATAAAATCAGTATCACAAATGTACCGATACTGCCGGATGAAACAAAGGTCGAGGATGATCGCCGCATTTTGTCACACAAATAAATGCAACAAAAATGATAACAAGGTTGAACTTGAGGAAACACCACTACAAGATGTAGAATCGTACACACATCTTGGCAGCAATACAAAGTTATAGGGACAGACAATGCTACCAAAATAAGAATATAAAAAAAAAACAAGAAGAGCTTTCATTGCATTGGGAAACATATGGAGATCAATAGAAATTGGATCCAACACAAAAATAAGAATCTTCAGCTCAAATGTCAAGTCAGTCCAACTGTATGGCTCTGAAACGTGGACAACAACAACAACAACAACCAAAAAGCTACAGACATTCACAAATTGGGGCCTGCATAGAAAAGGAGGATTGAAATGGTATGACAATGTTACAAATGTGGAACTGATGACAAGAACCAGACCAGTGCCAGTGGAATAAGAGATGTGAAGAAAATGCTGGCGATGGATAGGACACGCATTGAGGAAACCTGTTGATAGCATTACAAGGCAGTCCTTGTTCTGGAATCCTCAGGGAAAGAGAGTCAGAGGTAGATCAAAAACACATAAAGAAGAAGACTAGATACAGAAGTGAAAATGATAATTAAAACATGGAAAGAACTTGAGCGGATGGCACAGGACAGGAGGACTTGGCATGTGTTTGTTGAAAGCCTATGCTTCTTGGAGAGCTAAAGGGTATTGATTGAACATTTATCTCTAGAAAGAGAATTACGAAAAGTAACTACTTAAATCTACAGACTTTCATAAATGGGTGCTTGCGTAGAATAGAGGGATTAAAATGGTATGACAAGGTTACCAATGTGGAACTGATGACAAGAACTAGACAAGTGCCAGTGGAACAATAGATGAGAAGACGACGATGGCGATGGATAGGACACACACTGAGGAAACCTGTTGATAACATTACAAGGCAGTCCTTGTTCTGGAACCCCCAGGGCAAGAGAAGCAGAGGTAGACAAAGAAGCACATGGAGAAGAGAGTTGGAAACAGAGGTGAAAATGATGAGGAGAACATGGAAAGAACTTGAGATGATGGCACGTGACAAGAGGACTTGGCATGTGTTTGTTGAAGGCCTATGCTCCTTTGGGAGTGGAGGGTTATGAATGAACTACTTAAATAAATTTGAAGAACTTTGTTACAGGGGAGTGAAAAATCTTTCGTTCGATTTATATGAAAAGTGAGTCAATGTACATAACAGTTTTAGCTGTACAGCAATCCCTCGCTTAGCGCTGTTAATTCGTTCTTGACAGCTCAAGCACAAACCGAAAATGCGCTAAAGGAAAGTTGAGTTCCATTCAAAATTAGTATACATTAAATTAATGCGTACTTAAGGCCCAGAAAGCTGTATCAAAATTAAGTAAATAGTGTTGAAAAAAATTAACTAACAACATTTGTTAACTATGTATCATAATCAGACATATTGAACATAAACGAAATATTATGTATGCGCTGTACTTAAAAAAAAAAATATTATAGGACTTTAATTTCTGCTACTTCCACTACTTGTGGCTACAGATTTCACTGCCCAGCTGTCTTCATCATCAGGCGATTGGTTAGCAGAAAGTATGTTAGGTGTTAAAAACTTGTTTCTGGCTCCAGATGTAAAAGGAATGGTTGTTTGGTTTAAAAAAAAAAAAAAAAAATTAAAAAGGGCGGGGGGGGGGGGGGGGGGGGGGGGGGAGGGGGTGCAGAAGATATTCAGGAGACTTTAAAAAAAAAAAGAATTGAGCTTGCTTTACCCCCTTCTTTTTCAATTCAAGATGCATGTTGTAGCATTCAACATCTTGTTCTATGTTACGGATTAACATAGAACTGCATTCCATTATGGAGTCATGCTTCATTATCCTAGAAATGGCAATGCTTCTTGGCCACACCCACCGCCCTGAATGAACTTTATGAGCATGTGAACGTTATATTCCTGCCTCCCATGGAGTTTAGCGCTAAGCGTAAGATCGAATATTTAAATCGTATAACAGAAATATGGCAGAAGATACAAATAGTGTTATATCGAAAAAGCGCTAATCGAACAGCAAAAGACCGGAGGATTAGTATATATATATATAAGAATTTACTTAACCTATTTTCCCCTTTCCTTTCTCTTGGTCTGTTACCTGTAAGTTAATTCTCCTTTCTATCACCCTTTTGCCTGTCTAAAAAAAATCATTTCTCTCGTTCTTTTTCCGGATAGTTTCTTTTTTCTCTCGTCCGTTTCATCGTTATTTTCTTCTCCTTTCTCTTATCCTTGTCCCTATTATTTTCTTCTCTTATCTGTAGTCATTTTTGCCTACTATTTTCGTTCTTCTGTCTCTCATCCGTTTACCTTTTATTTCCTTCGTATTTGTCTCGTTATTGTCCCTTTTATTTTTCTTTCTCGTTATTTCTATTTCTGTCTTCCAGCTCTCTTCTCCGCCCGCGTGAAAATGATGAGAAAGACACGGAAAGACACGGCGCTGATGGCGTTCGACAGGAGGACTTGGCATATGTTTATTGAAGGCCTAGGCTCCTTGTTTGAAAATTCTTCGAATTTTTTGGCCGAATACCATCTCCAACCAGGAACTGCTTACATGGTGCAGTCAAAAAGGCATGCACACCATCATTGCAGGCAGACGTTGAAACTGGGTTGGCCATGTCCTCAGAAGGGACCCCGACACCATCATTAAAACTGTTATGCTATGGACTCTAGAAGGATGGCGAAAGAGAGGCAGACCAAAGACAACCTGGCGGAGAATAGTGGAGGATGAGATATGAAGCATGAACCAGAGTTGGGGCACGGCACGAATGATGGCCACCGACCGAGCAAAATGGGGACAGTTTGTTGCTGTCCTACGAGACGTCACAAGGCGTTATGGCCACTGACTGCTTTGTCAATCAGGGGCTAAGAATCCAAGAGAAAGAAGATGTTTCTTGTTTAGCTTAAGGGTGATGATGATGATGATAACATAATATGAATTAATATAAATAATAAAAAGTGTGTTTTTTTCAACTGAGACATACAGTTTCCCGTCTACTTGTTAATGAAACACGTTCACAAACAGGCACTACATTTTGGTCTAATATTATTCCAGTAGTATATTTTAACTCTTTTCCTGTCACTTTCATTCCAATACAGAATACAGCACTTTAGCTTACTTAAATATATCTTTGTTGTCTTGATGTTTTACACTTTCTCTCATCATGTCTGAAGTTCCGAAACGTTTGTCGCTCTCATGTAACTTTTGGATCTTACACCGCTTAGTTCCAGACTTGCTATAATTTCAAATGTTTTGGCGCCCCCCGGATTAGTTACCTCGACCCTGAGCTCTTTGCAGGTCATACGCAATCAGACCAAAAAAAAAATGTTCTCTTGAGATATTGCTAACGTTATTAAAGTTAACATCATGGATTTTGGCGAAATAACCGCCCCTTTCGTTGCTTAAAATCGGCATTAATTTAGATTTCGAAAACTACGTGGGCTCTCTTTGATTAAATTAGCACAAATAGCAATCGAATACACTTATTTCCCGGCCCAAAGTAAAGAAGACCAATACAAGTGGATAGTGGGGGGGGGGGGAAGAGGAGAAGAACGATGAAGAATGAGAGAAAAGGAGTATCTGTGCTTTTGAGAAATTAAATTCATCGATAAATCAAATTAAATGCAAGTTAGGACATGTGATGAGATCAAACCTGGTTTATCAAGACCAAAATTAGAGAAAACACAGGCAAATAAAGCACATTATTGTCGTGACCTGCCTTCGAGTTATACCTGATAATATCGTTGGTCTAGCAAAGATATCATAAATATCGTCATCTCTGCCGTCTTTTTGAGAATTGCTTTTGATGTTCTCCACCTTTCAACTCCCTAAGGAGCATAGGCCTTCAACAAACGTATGCCACGTCTTCCTGTTTTTATTGTTGTTTAACTAGGGCTGCTGAGCTTATCGCTCTTTTACAGCCAAAGTTGAAGACTCCTTGGTATTATCTACACTGTTGATCTAGGCTTTTCTGTAGCTTTTCTGCCATTCCGAAACGTGTTGAGTTGAAGTCCTGAGCTCCAGTTTCTCCAACTTGGCTTACATTTAAAGGATCATCACATCTGTTCCAAGCTAGGAAGAAGAAGTGTGTGCCATACTGTTCATTCTCTGCCATCCAACGGGGCTCTCCAAATACGCAGAGCTAAAATACTGCGATCTGATTCTGGGCTCTCCCAAGGAATTGTCATATACTACACAATGCTACTTCTGAGCTCCCCCTGCCTATCGTGGGGTACATAGTGAGATCTCCTGCATGCAGGCAGCGAGTAAAAGCCAGAGTTATGTCTGGTGCTCAAGTGACTCCTCCAAGCTTAGTGTGCAATGCTGGGTTCTCAACATGTTTCATCACAGGGGGAATCCCTGAAAGTGTGTAAATGATTTCAAGAGTCAATAAGACTGTAATTAGCCTCACATCCAGTGGCTCACATCCAAATATACAAACTATAGCATTGTGCATAGCTGGTGGTCATGTAAGGATGATTCCAGATATGCCTCCATGCATAAGTCTTCCTGTCCCGTGCCATTAGCTCAAGGTCTTTCCATGTCTCCGTCATCCCTCTCCACCTCTCTTCAAGTCATCATGAGAACTCGTCTGACGGTGTCAACATCAAAGATGCGGTCGCAAGAAGAAGAAGACAATTGTCAATGCACAGTTAAAATTCACTGCAAGTGATTGGCCTATTAGTAAGGTATTAAATCGCTATTGTATGACAGATGGTTATGTTGAACTAATTGGTGAGATAGATAGTCAGGCCTAATTACTACACAAATGCAGATACGTTTCTGTAAAGCTTTATCACCACAGAAAGAGGGTCGGCCGAGGTGTTACGTAATTTTAAAAGAGGGGGTGGGGGGTTTTTGTTACGCAACATGTTACAGGGGGAGGGGTGACTGAAAATGTCACAAATTGCGTTACATTATTTGTGAACGGCCCCATAACATTTAAATATTGCCAATATTAAAGAAAAAATATTTCAAGACGGGACAGCACATGGATGCTAATTTATCTTTGCAAACAGTCAAACAATGGAAAATGTGCGTCCAACACAGTGACGTTAGGACAACTAGATGATTATTGTTGCCATAACAACACCAAGGTACTGCATAAACCTCCGGGCTCCCAAAGAC